>JBAJMU010000004.1:12178837-12399405 GCA_037952995.1 Hyposoter didymator | reverse complement strand
AAAAATGAATGTAAACAACGAAAGTTGAGAATCTACTGCTCTTGGTATGGTTTTCCAAGGAAATGATGAAAATATTTGTTTGGGTTTGATAAGAATATGAAAAAAATAGTATATTCTTTATGCAAACGAAAGTTTATGGTGGAGCAATGTGCCGCACGTTATATCTCAGCTGGAGTTTCGATCTTTTTGATTAACAAATAAATGAAAATTTTAATCCATTATCTGCATCCTCAGCCAGTAAGCTGCGAATTCGTATTTCTGTCTCAACATGTTACGCGATTAATATGCTCTGCTTTGTAAAATGTTGTGGAGAGTTGCAGATTATCGAAAGAAATGTTTATTATTTCGTGAAAATGATAAATTGAGGTGAAATGCAAATGATAATTGACAGGACAAAGCAGCATAGACTTTTATAAGTCAGAATACGTTTTCTTTCTCATCAGATTTCGCGAATCTGTGAATTTTCGGTTCTTTTGATATTTTTCCTGTTTTGCTATTTAATCATTTCTACCAATCCTTGTTTTACATCCTCGTTTACGAGAGCCATTCAAAGTAAATGCATTCAGGAACTCATGTACTCATATTTCCAACCCTGTATGGGTACGAAGGTTTCCTTTATCGATTGTGGCGATGCCCAGCGCAGAGCATAGTGAGGACCGCCCGCCTTATCGTTTGTGCCAGACATTCTGCTTCCGCCAAACGGTTGTTGCCCGACTACCGAGCCGGTAGATTTGTCGTTGACGTAAAAATTGCCGGCGCTGTATTTGAACTCTTCCAGAGCTATTTTCGCCCAGTTCCTATGATTTGAAAAAAAAACACACACGCACGATCTTAATTTTCAAGCCGGAAACTTCGATATTTTGAAATTTATATTTTTTCAAAGGCTCAGTGAATTTTGGGGTGGGGGTTAATATTACGAATAACCAAATTGTCGAACAGCGAATAATTCGGAATTTTGGTATTCATAAAATTAAATAAAAGAAAAGTAAGAAAGTCGAAATCAAATTTTTCAAATGACTAAAAATTCGAAATACAAAATAGCGAACGTCAAAAATGGCGAACGTCAAAACGGCGAGCGCCAAAATAACGAATTCTATTCTATTCTATTCTATTCTATTCTAGCGTTCGTTATTTTGGCGCTCGCCGTTTTGACGTTCGCCATTTTTGACGTTCGCTATTTTGTATTTCGAATTTTTAGTCATTTGAAAAATTTGATTTCGACTTTCTTACTTTTCTTTTATTTAATTTTATGAATACCAAAATTCCGAATTATTAGCTGTTCGACAATTTGGTTATTCGTAATATTAACCCCCACCCGAATTTTGTTTATTTTTGTTATAAATAAATAAAATTGGAATAATTCAACTTACAGATCTTGGGAAAATATAGCACCGGTGAGGGCATAAGGTGTCGAACTCTCAACGAGCTTCATCGTCTCGTCCAGCTTCGAGTCTTTGTAAACGTAAACTGACAACACAGGTCCGAAAATTTCCTCAGTCATTATTTTGTCCAGCGGATCTTTGGCCTGTACGATCGTTGGTTCGATAAAGTATCCGCATCTGTTGGCAAAACGTTGAGTTATTGAAAATATTTTTATTATTTCTTCATAAGCCCTGAATGGTTCGCGAGACAATCCGGAAAAATGAGAATATTTGATTTTCGAGTGTTTCGGGATTTTTAGAAATACTTACGAATCATCGTAGCCACCACCACCGATGATTTCCAGGTTCGATGACTTCTTTGCATGCTCAATGTAACCCGTGATCCTCTTGAATGCTACGGCGTCGATCACCGCTCCAGTGAAAACTGTGAAGTCTTTGACGTCTCCGACTTTCAGTTGATCCCGAATCTTCAGCAAACCTTCCTTGATCTGGAAAGACATGGAAAGACAAATATTTATCAATTATTTAAATTATTTTAATATTTATTATAATTGTGTCTGAAAATGTTTGAAAAATGGAAAATATTCTCACGTGAGGCCACAAAGACTCCGGGCAATACATTCTACTGCAGGCCGAACACTTTTGTCCATTGAATTCAAAGGAACTTTTGATTGTACTAATTACGACGCTGTCGGGATCAGCACTCGGATGGACAAAGTGAAAGTTTTTGCCGCCGCATTCGCCAATCAACTTTGGATAATTCTTGTACTTGTCGATATTTTTGCCAACTTGGCTCCAGAGACGATTGAAGGTCGGTACTGAGCCGGTAAAATTAATTCCGGATAAATAAGGTGAAGCGGTTATCGTGTCACCGAAATCGGGGCCATGAGCTGGCACGAAATTCACTACGCCCGGAGGCACTCCAGCTTCTCGACAAATCTTGAAAATCCACCAGTTTGACAGTATCGCGGTGTCCGAAGGTTTCCACAAAACTCCGTTACCCTGAAATTTCAAAAAAAAACAAAATCAAACCACCGCTTGGTAGGATTTTTTTGTAAAACCGGAAATGGATTTTGTGGAATTTTCGTTTTCGCTAAATTTGATGCTTCGATGCCGAAAAAACAGTTTGGTCCAATTGAGCGAAACTGATAATACCGAAGGAACAAGATGTAGAAATAAAAAAATCAACGAACCATCAGAGCTGGTGTGTAGCTCAAATTACCGCCGATCGCGGTAAAGTTGAAAGGCGAGACGGCAGCGACGAAACCGTCCATTCCACGATACCTCATGGAGTTGAGTGTTTCTTGGGGATCCGGCGAAATGGGTTTGTACTTGAGAGACTCCTTTACAAAGTACGAGTGAATTTTGAAGAAATCAACGAGTTCAGCTGCACTGTCGATTTCCGCTTGTATGACGGTTTTGCTCTGTCCGAGCATAGTCGCTGCGTTGAGATGTTGTCGATATTTATTAGCCATGAGGTCCGCAGCTCTGAGCCATATTTCCAAACGTTTCTCGATCGGGACCTTCTCCCAATCGCGTTGAGCCTTCGTTGCAACGTCGATCGCCTTCTTTATCAGCTTCGGCGATGCCCAATGATATTTAGCGATTTTGGACTTGTGGTCGTGGGGCTGGAAACAAAGTCACGAATTTTCATAAAAACTCATCACGATTAATAAAACCTCCATCGCCAGAATGGAAAAGTTCTGCTCAAATTTTCCAGACGATCCCATTGTACGTTGAGCTTTTCGTGTCAAAATCGAAGAAAAAGAAAATTAAACATTTTCCTCACAACGAGGTTGGAAAAAAAACGATTGGAGCGACGTCAAAGAAAAATTATTCATTCGAATTGAAAAATATTTGCACAGCTTTTATATTTTTCAGTCAGTCCCTGCGACCGCTCCTTTGAATTATTTTTTTTCCTCATTTTTCATCCTTTTTGTCAAAGTCGCAACATTTGTTTTTTTTTCGGAACTTTCCTCGAATTATCACGCCGTCATTGATCCTTGATAAAAATAATCGATAGAGAGCGAGAATGGAAAACAAGAAATTCGTTTTCGCAACCAGGCTCTGACTGCTGAAAAATAAAGTATTAATTGGACCTTCGAATGAGATCAACGTCGAACCTGGTCCCCGGCAAGCCACGAAAAAATGTCCAGTCATTGTGTCTTGAATTATTAAATTCCCTGCTTTTCCCTGGTCAGCACGTTATTCACCTCCAGCAAATATGCATTTTTTTGCTGAGCATAGATTTAAAAAAATGCAATCGCGTTCCCTGAACGTTAACCTTGAAATGATCGACGATGCAAAAAATTGAATAAAACTTGCTGTTGCTAGTGAAAATTCCTGAAATACTCGATCAATCAATCGATGTCATCGGAATTGGTTCATGTCCGATGAAAAGTCGAAGGCGTTGGGTTGCACACAAAAAACCAAATATCTCCGCCTGGTGGATCTCAATAAGTGCAGTCACTAAATTTTAAGCGTATATTCTACTGTGAAATTTCTGAAAAATGAGTCTTAGAATTATTTAAACAAAATTTTATTTATGCGATGCACGAAGCTGCGGGATGAAGGAGTGCGGATTGAAAAAATTTGCCAAAAATTCTTTTGCAGGTAAACACACTTTTTTGGTTTCTAAAATATTGTCGTCGTCCGTGCGAAAAACACATTTTTAGCAAATAAACAAAAAATCTCCGATCAGATTCATAAAGAGCAGAATAATTATCAATTTTTTCATGAAAATCGATCAATTTCTCTGAAAGTTAATGAATCGTTGAACGTGAATTGTTCGAAATAGTACGTGAGTCGTGAAAATCTTCCTGAAACTAAAATAATTACCGAGAAGGTTAATTTAAAACAGTCACAGTAGAATATACCCTTAAAGCAATGCATCGGGCGGTCCCAGGGGTTCGAATCCTAATGGCATCGTCTGGCTCACGAAAATTATTTCGAGTCCACGTGGCTCCAAGCATAACCGTGGCACCTGCGACGCGAATAGTGAGGATTGACTGTTATCAAGACCAACGATAACAGTCACTTCCAATAATGTGATTTACCCCCAAAGCAGTTCGGTTCTCACTGGAGAAACAAAAGTTGATGCGACGTTAAATGAATAAATAAAAACTTGGGCATAAAGAGATTGTCTACGATTTTAAAGAAAGCTCAGAAGTCAAACGTTGTTGGGAATGTTCTCAGGACAGAGGGGGAAATGGTTTTCGTGGACCAGAGTTGCAAAACGCGAATGGAAAGTTTTTTCTTCGATTGAATCTCGTTTTTCCATTTTTAATCTCAAGCCCGTTTGGATTTTATTCCCATTCGTCGCGTCGTCTACAAAAATACTCCGTTCGATACTTCGAAACTGGTCGAAACTCTATTCACACTCTCCACCATGGAGACTGCGAAATAATGCCCTAAGAGTAATTTTTCTTAACGATCAGTAAGTGCTCACCATCACTTGGTACTTGACGTCACCGGTACAGATTTCCTCGCCTCCAATAACCAGAGGCACTTCCTCACACTCGTTCGACATCGTCTCCAGAACTTTTTGCAGGTCAGCCCGTTCCTTGCTGCCTTTTTTGTACGACAAAACTGGCTCGTTTTCCAAAGGGATGTCCGGTGGTTTGGACAGTGGTACGATGCTGCTCAAGCATCTTGCCCCGACTCTGTTTCAAACGATAAAACATAGATTTTTAGTTTTTACAATGAATTGCATTCCATCGTGTACATCCTATTTCTCATCAGAAGCAAAAACCTCATAAATGGAAAACATGAAAATATCACGAGACTCGAAAAATTGTTACTAAATCTTTATTATTTTTTATTTTTCTATTCCTCGTTCGTAATAAGAAATCTGGTTTTTAAAAATATTCCACTTTCTTATCGATACGAGACTTTGGAATCTCGGCTCTCTTATCAGTTCTTATCGGGCTGGGCCCTCGACTATATTTTCTGTGCTTACATTCAGTGCACTCAGCAACCTCGTTACGTTCTTTGTCGTTGAACAAATTCTGAATCAGTTCATAACCGGTGGTTCTTCTTCATTGATTTCCTGCTGAATGGGTTATTGATATTCAGGGAGGATTATCATTAAGAAGGAAAGTTGTGACGACGTCTTAATTTGGGAACGTCGAGCACCAATTACGTAAGTACAGGGCATATTCGTGGCAAGATTGTTCAGGGTTAGTTATCGATCGATAGACGTGGAACTCGCATTTATGGATGATTTTGAAGTTTGCATCGTTGGACTACAGAGAAAATAATTTTTTTATTCGTTATTTCGATTATTAATTCACTTTTCTAATTTTTCTCGTAAATTCGGGTTTTCAATGGCGAAAAAAAACTGTCCTACGCTTCAACATCGTATTTGTGGAGGTTTTTCATGATCGAAGTCACGTGGGGTGAGTGTTGGAAAAACTCTCAGTTCGAAAATGCATTTAACTTGAAAATTTTGAATAAATAATTCATATTTCTTTATTTTTCGATTACGTCAGTCCATTCGCATGGTGGAATCGATTTTTTGATTGCTCTGTTGCACTTTTCGAACCGTAGACCCTAACGAGGTTTGCCTCATAATATCCTCAGAGCCTGGGAGCAATTTTCTGTGGCTGCATCGTTTGTTATAACAGAAAATTTCATAATCAATCCTTTTGCGATATTCATTGAAACGCTGCTCAGCAAATTACCCTCTCTCTTTTTCACAATGAGTAACTTTGGAAAAAACGTTATGCGAATGACTTTCTTTCTTGTCAATCAACAACGGCTAACGGCATTGCATTTGGCGTCATTGGAATTTGGCCAAAATGCTTTTCCCACTGTGGATTTTGATGTTTTTTCAAAAATACAAGCCGCGTGAACAAGCTATGCCAATTCTTTGGGGATCTTTGTGGTACCGACCGTGCCTGGTGCTGCGAGTAAAAATAAATATTGACGACAAAGAGTCTTGAAAAAAATTAAATTTTACGGTCAAGCTAAATTCATATTGCCGGGTCAAGCAGCCCAATTGTTTTCCAAAAGTTATCAAAAAAGTCAGAAACAATCGCCGAAATGCAAGAAACGTGTGACTATCGTTTCCCCATAGCCAACGTTACTGCAGCGAGTCATTCCCAAGTCCAATTCACCGCAGGAAAAGTTGAAATGTTTTAACGTCGGCAAATCTTTCTCTGAATCTGAAAAATTTTAGTAGCAAAACTATCAAAAGTTTTTAGGAATGTATAAATATTGTTGACAATAAATTTCAGTTAAAACAGAATGCCGAATAAATAATTTGTTGAAATTTGTGAAACGGAACGTCTGCGAAGATTAAAGTTTCAAACGACATGTAATTGATGAATAGCCTTTGCTCGCTCGTCGGTAAACTTTTATTTTCAATTGTGGAATATTCTTGGCTGGGAATGCAAAAAAAAATGAATAGAACAAAGTAAATTGGCAGATGAAGTGATAAAAACCCTAACCGCAATATTTTCAATGTCCATTTATGATTGATGCAGGAATTGTGTATGAGGGAGAATGTTTCACAATACATTTACAGATTCGTGAAGCTGGCTGCTCAAATGATTCACACATGGACGCTAAATTGTCGTTTGTGTAGGTGGTCGGGGTAAAAGTTAGGTCTGTCCTTGTAATAGATATTTTGCATGATACACAGACAGGTGTTTGTGTGTGGAAATGTGTAAAAATGAAAAATAGGTCGGTCTGGTTAAGCAAGCAGGAGGGATTTGAGTTCGTTGACTGATGCGACTGTCGGTGGGTTACAGAGACGAAGAATTGGTTGGAAAAAGGTTTTTGGATTATTGAATCGAGTAAATTGTCAAGGTCTGACTGTGGAGACAAATCTCTGTTAATTCGGGCAACGATCCAATTATCGAATGTTTCGAATAGTGGATTGTTTTTCAGTTACTTCGATCGATGGATTTCGAGCGGAGAATTAATTGTTTGGGTACTTAATGGATGTTAATTAACTCTTTTGAATCGCAGCATTTAATTGTGTTTCGACAACTCAGTCAGGTGTGGAGCGGAACGGAGCCATAATGGTGTGAGGAAAAAAAACGAGACCGTCCAGCACAAGGCCGTGCTCGATATGCTCGTAATAATGGAGTTGGGAATATTCTTATGGTACTCACTTTTGACTGTTGACCAGAAAAGCCTGTCGACAGAAACTCAACATGTCGAAATTATTGGAAGATTTGTCCGCTCAAATTCACTGGACCTATTTTTCAATTATTATCGACACTTGGTTTGACGCTACGCGCTCAATAATCCCACTGACGATTATTTTTAACTTGACAACTTGATAAAACGCTCGAAAACCTGTTTTTTCTTTTTCTATTTCGGTAAACGAATGAATTCAATACACGATCACGTCCGCGAAGAACTCGGTTGATCTAACCGATTGTCGTTTTGACGTGCCGGAAGAAACGACAGCCACCACCGTAGTAATGGTGGAGTTATGAGTTCCCCTTCGCGCCTGCGCGCCGGTTCGATCTTTTTTTCTCTCTCTCGCTCTCTCTCTCTCTTCCTCTTTTTTTTACCAATGTCGTTTAAGGTCGCGACTGGTCACGAATAATACCTGAGATTCGACAGAGCATGTGCGATTCTGTGTCTGTTATATTTTTACGCTAGTCTCGCAGCACCGGGAACATCTGTCACTGCCTCTGCCGAGTTGTGTGAACAATAAATACTTTTCGACGATACACCGCCCCGTTTTCTGACACCCACATATACATATATATATATACGTGCATGGAATTCTCAAAATAATGGGAAACTGCATGAACCTTCGACTCTCTTTATCCGAATCGCGCTCGAAACGCCCAAAAGGATTTATTACAATCAGCTGTTTGAAATAAATACGCAAAAACGTATGACAAATTTTCCGTTTCGACTTTCGTGCGAAAATTTCGTTTCCAACGACATTATCCGGAAAATTCTCCAACCATATCCCATACAATCCACTTAGGTCGTGCGATAATCGTGCATTTTTATGGAAACTGTATCGCGTTGCATACGAAACTATCATCATTCTTTTATTTATGTAAAATTTCGAATTACGCGCACGCCGGCCCTCCTGTCAGCCATGCAAATTGCTCGATCTATCGATCGTGTCAACCTGTCAACGAGAATGTTAATAATCGCATATTCATAGGTGCTCGCACATTATTGTTATTTCTTTTTGGGTTGAAAAATGCTTTCAGAAAATCGGTTTATCGGTTCCACTTGCTCATTCAGGTACTTGATTAGCCGAAGGTTCGCAACATGCGAAAAATGTGAACCAGAGCCTTCACCAAGTTACTCCGATAACTGAACCTTTGTTTTCGATCATTTCAGACTTTTTAATGAAGTAATATTTAATCGCATCTAGAAAAAAAAAATGGGAAAAATTGAAAACCCTAAAAGATCCAAAAAGAAACAACAACAAAAAACTGTAAATACGAAAAAAAATGAATAAAAACGAATGAAACAATATTGTAACGTGTCAGTCCCTTTTATTTCTCCGTTTGTCACTTCCTTCATTATTCTTTGCCACATATTCACTAGATATAACATAAAAATGTTCATTTCCTCTCAAAATATATTTTGCTTCGACGTTTCCGGTCCTTTTAGTTGAGTTTTGAAGATTTGGTGGTTCCAAGACCCTTCGAACAGCATTACTCCCATTTTTTAGATTTTTCAATGGAACCTGCGATAAATAAAAAAGTAGCTGTAGTTCATTCGCCTCGAATACCGAATAAAAAAGTGGAATTAATTTTGCAATCCACATTTTTCATGGCAACGATAAATCTCGTCTGCATATTTACTTATCCTCACCGTCATTTTGCTGGCTTGAGGTTGATATTTCTTAGCATGCAAAGATCCCGAGCTGTAGCTTTACGTCCAGGTAAAGTTTGAATGTCGTACAACTTCAATAACAATTCAGTGGTGAATAGTTCAGGTAACGCTTTCAATAAACAAGGCACCTGCGAAAATTACGAAAATGGTAAACATTTCAGCCACTCTGGGTCTGTAGGACCCGAACGAGAATGCGAGTTCATATAAAATCGTGATTTCTGTCTTACGAAGACTGAGTGAGTGCATGTTGGGTCAATCTGACCCGAGGCGTTTTTCACACCGTTGTATTCCGGTGAATATGCATTTTTTGTTTTTTTTAGTAAATTATCCAGATTTTATGGCCGCAAATTTGTTTTTTTTTCATGAAAACAGAAAAAAAGGCCGAAGTATTCGTTGCCCAACAATGAGCGACTGGAAATTGTCGGGGTCAGAAGGACCCAGTGTGTATTCGAAGGGTGACATTGAACAAGAGTGTTTTACCAAAGTCTGTGGCATTCCTTCGAGAACGACTCGGGTTCGGTCCTTTCCGCATTGCACCATGAGTTGTAAAAATTGGAGAATAAAATGCGTCTGTTGAGAAACATCGCCGTCTCTGCCGGCGAGGAAATTAAAAGACTTGAAAAGTTCGTTGAGGGCTGTAGAAAGAGGTTCGCGAAGAACAATGGACCTCTGATTGTTGGGTGGTGCCTGGGCCTGAGGTGAGCTGGCGGTAAAAATGGGATTCGTATCGCCCGATTCGTTCAGTCGTAAGATTTTGTTCGCTGGACCGCACAGCGTTTCAAGCTCTTCAGCATCCAGTTCACCACGCGTTCGTTTTCTGCTGTTACTTCGCGGTGGTATCGAATTGCTGTACTCGAGACTAGACAGAATGCAGTAGACACAAAGTTTCGCGAGTTCCGATGATTGCGGCTCTATCAGTTCTTCGCTTCTGAAAAAGTTATCCAAGTTTTTCACGTCAAACAGAACATTCGAGGAAAATCATTTTCCAAGTAAAATAAGTGCATGTTGGGTCAATTTGACCCGAGACGTTTTTCGATTCGTTGGATTCCGGTGAATATGCTTTTTTTTTTTTTAGACGAAAATTAAATGCCAAACAGTGGGTAACGGAATATCGTTGGGGTCAAAACGACCCGGTTTGCACTCGGAGGGTTAAAAATCCTTTAAAAATCTCTTCGAATTGATAAAAATTGAAATAAATCAGCAAATCAACTCACTGAACAGAATTGTAAAGGTATCGCGGTACCACGTGATTGAGAAGGTCGAGGGTGCAATTCTCAATGTCAAGATGAAATATTGCGAATATCAGGTCCACCGCCTGATCCAATTCTTCTTGATATCTGTACTTGAGGCCTTCCTTGACGAGGTTTGAAACGAACCACGCGGATCCGCCGGTGTTGAGCAGAGACTCAAGCGCTTGGGTCGACTGGATGTTGACCCATCCTCGTTGTTGAATATCTAGCCAGACATTTTTCAATTGTTCTAGTATCGGCTGCCGAGATATTATGCTGAAAAAGACCGGAATTACGTGAGTAGTCGAAAAATTTGATATTCACGTAAACATTATTTATCAATTCATTTAATTTTTATTATTAAAATGTAGAAATTTGTTATTTCGTTGTCTCTCCATTGAGAAAATTCATAAAAATGTCGCAATGGTCTCACGAGGCTGTAAGGGCTGCAGAAAAGTTTCAACGGACGTTGAACTAATGCTATCTTTGAATTTGGGTTGAAAATAGTGGGATTTATCGATCGAACATGGCGAATCGTGAAATATTTGGATGAAGGAACTCAATCGATTGTTAAAATGTCTCTGAAAATAGTTTGACATGTAAATTTGAAAATCTTTGACCATTTTTAATGAACGAAAAGCATCGAGGTCGTCCAGAGCTTGCGGGAACAAAAAAGATCGTTGCAAGTAAACATTTGATTTTAGTTTCTGGAAATTTCATTACTTGTGAGCCATAGAAAGTGCTTTTGTTTTGGACTGAGTCGGTGGATGTACGTCATACTGCATTTTCCGGATTATTTGGAACATCAGACTGGACCTGAAAAGCGAAAAATCGATTTTTTATTTTTTTTCAGCTGAAAATTATTCGGAGAGAGAAGAATCGATACTGACGTGTCATGTTTGAAATTATCTTGCATTTCGTCGGTGGCCAAAGGTGTGACGAACTGTTGGACCATGTTCATTGGCTTGAGAAGAGCATCCTGATGGGTTATGCTCATGTGAGCGCAAAGCCAAGCAGCTGCGCAGACAGGCAAACAACAAGCCGTCGATCGCAAACCGTCCAGAGCGCACTTGACGTCGCAGGCTCCAACGACTCCGCTCTCCCAGGCACAGAGCAATTCCTTCACTACTCCCATCGCGCTTTGACAACTGACATGCCACTCCACGTTACTCAACTTGCCATCTGGGTCGCCTGAATTAATTTGGCTGAGAAGAGCATCGACTCGGGTCGGATCGACCACTTGCAACATCTTTTGCGGAGATTTCGGCTTGTCGCGTTCAGGCATACACTCGCGAGTCCATTGTTCGAAGAAAGAGTCACCGCCTTCGTCCAAAACAATCTGTTGAGTCGATTTTCGCTGGTTATGTTCGCTCGATTCGATTTTTAACGTAAAATGGAGTTTTTGTTATTATTTGTAAAGAAAACTCACGTCCGATCCGTAATTCTGCACGATGGAGCATAAAATTAGGAACGATATGTCGAAAAGCATCGCCGGTATCGCTGCATTCTTCCCAGGCAACGGTTCGTTCATTTTACTGCATTCGTTGAATTTTATCAGTTTCATAACAAAATTCTTAAGTTGACCTTCAACCGTTGCAACTGCAAGCATCAGATCCAAACTCTTGCCATTCAAAACTTGACACAACATGCTCAGCAGAGCTTCTTGAATCTTCACGTAATCGGCGTCCAGCGTTTTTAGAATTCCAGCTAGAGTTGGCTCTGCTCTGACTATCACTTTCATTATCGATGAAGTTGGCGAACTCGAAGATTCTAATTTTTGTAACACCGCTGCAACTCCTTCTCTGTGAAAATATGAAATCACGAGTTCCACAATGTTTTTTGTTTGTTGCGTCAATAAAAAGTTAACAATCTCGTTGGTTCTCAAGGTTTTCATTACCTTCTACTGCTCAGCTGCTTCACGTGCTTCTCAGTGACGAGATTTACTTTTTGAAACTCGTTCAATAGACACTCGACGCTGTTGCACGAACAAGTCGCGTCCATGATGTCCAGGAGCGGTTTGAATTGCAAAAGGAGCTCAAACGCATCGATCATGTCTTGTGAATATTCAAACTTTTCGTCAGCAGCTACAAAATCATGAAAATTATGTTTCAAAATCAAAAAGAAATAATTAACCCCTTAAGGGCATGCATCGGTCCCCATAATCCACCATAAATTTCCGAAAATTACTTTTCCGCAAAACCGTTCGACAGTGCCGAGATTCTACTTCAAGAAATTTCGAGAATTGCTCTCATGGCTATGGCGGTGACTAGTTTCAGACAAAGTAACGTCCAAGTTCGATTTTGAAGCAACGAACGAGTCTGGACTCGGTGTGACTTTACGTTACGAACGAGAATCTTATCTTCGAAGATTCAGATTCAGCAGCTACAGAATCATGAAAATTATGTTTCAAAATCAAAGAAATAATTAAACCCTTAAGGGCATGCATCAATCCCCATAATCCACCATAAATTTCCGAAAATTACTTTTCCGCAAAATCGTTTAACAATGCCGAGTTTCTACTTCAAGAAATTTCGAGAATTGCTCTCATGGCTATGGCGGTGACTAGTTTCAGACAAAGTAACGTCCAAGTTCGATTTTGAAGCAACGAACGAGTCTGGACTCGGTGTGACTTTACGTTACGAACGAGAACCGTATCTTCGAAGATTGAGTTTAATAATTCGGTATGTATTTCGGAAAAGTTGATGACTGCGACAGTTTTTAATCGATGGAAAGAAGGAAAATATTAAGAACGCACTGCTTAAGGTCGTTTGATGAAGTTCCTTCAATATGAAAGGAACTTTGAGAAAAGTGACAGCACCCCATTGCGATTCTTTGACGGTTCCAGTCACGTTGTGAAGGCACATTAAGCAAGCTCTCATAACTTCACTGTAAAGTCTCGCGTTCGTGTAGCCTTTGAGTCGTTGAATCATGAGCAACTGATTGACGAATACCGCGGTCTCGGTACTTGGATTTAAAAGCACTTGCACAGCTAACAGTGGCTGAAGACAATACGTTATCGATTCCATAGGAACGCTCGCAGTATTCGAAGAAATGCTTTCGATTTCGAGGTTCATCAATTTTTTCAACGAATCTTCAATGGGCGGCGTTGATTTCAAATTATTGTTCGTCTTGTGCAGAGTTTCGATATCTTGGCACTTTTTCACCACGTCCAAATAGAGTTCTGTAACGATAGAAAATTCCATCGTTGAAAAATAAATTTTCATTGGCTTTTTCATCGAAAACATTATTTTGCGAATTTCTGCATGAAAATAATGAAAAATCGTCACCTCTGTCGTCGTGTTTCGCTAAATACATCATGGCGTAGATAAAATCCGAACTGAGCATCTGCTTCAGGATGCTGGCTGGTTTGTCTATCAGCTCGAACGTGTGGGTCGGCACAGAGTTCAGTTGCGGCATTTTGGTCAAAGTATGCAAGTAACACTGAAGCAACCAATGCACTATGGAAAGTACCGACGCAGCGAGTAAATCCTCTTCCGGTTTGCCGCGACAGGTTATTCCTTCTTGAATAGATTCTAAAAATTCGAGGAGACACACTACGCAATGTGGTTTATGGAAAGCGTCGTATTTGCTTATCCGTTGGAGCACCGCCGCGTACGATACTAGCTGAAAAGACACAACCGTACAACGCTCATTTCCTGGTTCAGTTTTTAGCTGAATTGTGAAAAAAAAAAAAATAGGAACTGATGATTCCCCGAACCTGAGAGCTTAACGAGTGTTTCAAATACGACAGGACCAAATGATTCGGCCCGGGACCGACCAGAGCCTGTTGCAGAATGCAATCTGCGAGATTGTAAACATCTCCGCTGACGCCCCTCGGCAGGATCTGGAAATGGCGACGTGCGAAAAATTCTTGTCAAAACAGATTCGCTCGGTAAATAGCGCGCGTGAATCTCAAATTTCGTTTGTCAATTCTTACGGTTTTGATGTTGATGCCCCACTGTAAATCGCTCCATCTCTCACGCCACGCACGCAACAATAATGCTTTTAAGCTGCTAGTCTTGCTCGTTACTTTCGTTTCCATAGTGGACATCGAACTGCACAATATTCACTTGTCCAACTTTACCCTGTAGTCGTTCCCCTTGGCTTGTTCCCCGCACATTCTATTTGGTTTCCATTCTTATTCTATACACCTGTGCAAGCAATAGTTAGAAAGTTAGCGATAGGAATTTTAATTCTGTCAGAAGCGAATTAATTCGATTGTGATAAAGTTTGGCATTTTGTTGTTTCATTTTGTTTGATATTCGGTCCGTGTATTTCGATTTTAGATGATGGATCAGCCACCTCGAATTTTCGAAATTGAAATTCTTCCATGTCGCTTGACTAATCAAAAAAAGACTCCGTCAGTGTCCGCAGGACGATTGCAAAAAACTGCTGACAGGGGCTTTTTTTTGTTGGTCAAACCGTGTCAGAAATATTTGATTTCGAAAATTGCAACTATCTCTCTCGCACTCACATTGCGAGAAAACAACTGCTCCATCGACTTAAAACGTGAATGGTGAATCGGCAGAAGGAGATTCGTTATTGACACTAGTTTTAATCTGCAGCTGAGATCGTACGTCTAATGGAATTCTGTACGATTCGAAACTCTGGTCTTTTTATCGAATGTTAAACAGATTGGCTTTTCTTATTTGCTGTGAAATTCGATAATTGTTTATCGCGATATGTTTTCTTGAAAAACAATATCCATTTGGCAGCAACAAGTTTTTTTGGGAATGTTTTTCAAATGCTCGGAAAATGATAGTAAGATCGGTACGAAGTTGTAAAATCTTGATTAACGTAAAAATTAATGTGAATAAATGTGTAAACGAGGTTAATTTTATATTTTAACTTGAAATAACGATCGACGATGAGGTTATGACAGTGTTTCAAAGGAACATCGATTTCAAATGAAAAGTCTAATTGAAAAGAATTTGGAGGACAATTCAAAGATGCAGATTGTCATTTTGTTTATTGTTTTTAAAAATGTATTATTTATTTCGTTTGGGATAGAATTGTTTTGAATATTCAATCGGTCCGTACATCAACACCGGCGATCCCCACAATTCACTCTCGATTACAAGTTCCTGTTGCTACTGACGCAGCCTGAGACTGACGCTGTCAAGCAAAAGTAGCCACAGTTTCACAAAATCAAGGTAGAAAGCACAGGTTATGTTTTGTTATGAGTTTATTGGCGATGGTCGCAGTTCCGTAATTTCAACTCCCCCCCCATACCCTACTTCGTGCATTCACACACGAGCGTCGTGTACATGATCGATACGACGACTCGCCACGCTCGCCACACATAAACATCGCATGCAGCGTCACACACATAAGGAAAAAATAGAAACGACGAAGCGAGGTGAGGAGCGAGCGAGGAAGTTGACAAATGAGATCGGACTCAGAATTGGTGTCAAGAATGGCGGTTCAACCGACGCCAGCGCAACATAACACGATCGAGACTGCAGATTCCTTCAAAAAATGTATTCGGTAAGTTACCAGAGAAATAAATAACATGTTTACAGCTCATCCTGTAATCACGCAGCAGCAAAAAAGAGACGACGCGATAAAAAATAAAACGACAGTAAACTCTCAAATTTCTAAAACCACCAGAAAGCTGCTGGATTTGCCGAAATGTTACGTGTAGTGGACATCGCAGTTGCGATCGTTGCGATTGGTCCGTTGAAGCAGATTTTAGTTTGTAGTCGAGCCACGATCGTCTTTCCGTCTCTGTTATCGGTTTCGCAGTGGCCATAAAAAAGCGAAATCAACGCGGGGTTGATTCAAATGGTTCAAAAAAATCGTAGTCTATAATAATCCTCATACAAAATCGTAGGTAATAGAAAAACTTAGAAGAATTCCTAGAAAATAAAATGTTTGTGTAATAAAGCAGCTCGCTAGTTCGTCATATCGTGACGATAAAACTTTACAAATAAAACTTTGGAAAAATGATTATTTCCAACGTTCAACATACAAGACAGTAGCCACAGCAATAAAGATTGAAAAATGTCAATTCTTGTTATCGCTTGCGACATCTAGAGCTCACGAATCAGGCCTTTTCATCAATTTTCGTTGAAATTTTTATTTTCGTACACGAGACATCGCGGATATCGATATCTCGGGGTCTCAACCAAGAAAAACGAAACTTCGAGGAAATAGGCAACTCGGCTGTCATTTGTTTATAAAAAAAAAAAAGTTGTCCTAAGATCGCCGTTCTTGTTGGATTCTCCATCATGTAATTCGTATAACGACCGTGCACATACAGAACTTTGAGAACAGTGACAAAAGTCATGCGCGTGGGATCGAGCCTGCTTTCACAAACGTAAATGAAATTAAAAAAAATAACTGCCATGTAAATATTAGCGTAATACCAATTTAGCATAATATCGTAGTTCGGTCCGTCACGCGAGATTTCAAAAAATCTGACAATCGTAACAAGTTATATGTACCAGAGAATCGTAAAAAAAAGTAATGGCAAGGGAGAAGGGGAAGTTAACAAACTAGCGTCCCAGTTGCCAGGAACCACAAGGTCGCCCTCCCTGTTTCCCCACCTCTGTGCTTCCTCACGGCTCATGGCGGTCCCTGCCAAATTGGATAAAGAAGAAGTAGAAGAATAACAATTTTTTCTCAGTTCGGAAACTTAGATTTTTTAAATAATTAGTGGTTAGGTATTTTGTGCTGGGGTGCTCGATCGTTTAAACCTTTCTGAATGGTAGACTTTTTGAGGAGTGACACAATCATTGGTACATATACGAAATCGTTTTTGACATTGGTCACCCAAATAATGTATTTATTCCGATGTTTTCATTATGTGTTTTTCGTAATTTCGTGCCTTTTTCGATCTTTTTATTCGTTCCCTGTGCGTTCGTCGTTCGCTTTAGAAAATTATTACTATTTTTTTTCCCGACAAACGTTTTTTTCACCCAGACTCGAGTGCCAACTTTTTTGCAATTAAAAAATTTTCGTTGCACTTGTTTTGTTTTGTTTTTTTTTTTTTTTTTTTTTNTTTTTTTTTTTTTTTTTTTTCAGGTTTCTCAGCCCAGTGTTGTGTTTGCTTGGATTATGTTTTTTGCCCATAGCAACGCCGTATACGAAACTCAACCTGTAAGCTCATGCATATGTTCTCTTCTCTCCGCTTTGCCAAATAATTCCAACATTCCTCGTTAAAGGTGTGCTTACAATCCCTCCACTGCAGTTTTAACATTATTTCTCTAATTTTCTTTCTCATTCATAACATTCGCCTTGTCGCATTTGCCTCTTACGGGCTTTACGCTCGTGTGAAACGAATCTATTGTCTAACGAGTGTCATATTTCATAACAATCTTTCCTTGAGAGATTATTACTCGCAAATGTCGCTTTCCAAGTTCCTGATCGTAAACGATTCTGCGAGGAGTTGGAAAAGACTTTTTCAAAATTCATTGACACTTTTTTTTGACATTTCCAGTCGAGACAGTTTTGTGTACATTTTATTCCGTATTGTCCATTCCACAATATCAACGACACTGACAACGATGTGAAATTTTCATGACAGAAAATCATGTGCAGACTCTCCATCGATGATCATTTAATTAGTCGCCCACTTGATGACTTTTGCCGATTTCTGGATGAAATTTTGACGATGTTTCGATTGTTTCTCGATAGATTGGAATCCCCAAGCGTTACAGTGTGCTTTATTCTTCAATAAAATACAACTTCAGTGTTCGGCTCTGCAATGGCAGCTCCAAAGTTTGGGACCTTAGTACCAAACCGTATATTTGTTGGTGGTATATCGGCGAGTACGAGCGAAGCAGAACTCACTCAGCTCTTTTCGGCCTACGGCAATGTCAAAGCTACAAAAATCATTTCGGACAGAGCCGGAGTTTCCAAAGGCTATGGATTCGTCACGTTCGAAACTGATGAGGAAGCACGCCGACTTCAACAAGAGGTAAAAAGATTTAAGTCCGTCATCGATGTATAAAAAAAAATGTAACATATCCGAGCGATATTTCGATTTTTTCGACACACAAAAAAATTTAGTGATAAAATTCTTTACAATCAAATGCGATGATACAATTTTTTTCAAATTTTTCGGGTACATCGTTGCCGAATAATTGGAGTTTACAATGTACAAAAGATATATCTATATATATATCTGATTCTTATGCTTGTGCATGTAAACTCTAGCGTTTGATTACTCGAAAACTATGCAAAAGAAAAATCTTCAAAAATTTGTATATTTATATTGAATAGTAAAAAAAATACTCACCAAATTTCATTGGATTCTAATCATTTCCTATGCTTTTAGAAAAATTCTTAAAAAAAGATGCAATTCTCGTTGGAATGACAAAAATGTGATGTTATTTTTTTAATAACGTGATTATTATGATTTGTTTGTGGATTATTACAGTCCGAATGTATAATTCTGAGAGAGAGGAAGCTGAACATTGCACCAGCAATAAAAAAACAACCGTTTAATCGACTATTCGATGGTGGCTCGGATTTGCCATCTACCGTACCGAACAACGCGTACTATTACGCGAACGGTGAGTAGCCATCGGAATATCATCGAAATAAGCCATCGGAACATTACTTACCAAATAAAAAAACGAATAAACGAATTTTTTATCGTTTTTACACGATTATTGTGTCTGGAGTACGTAAATGTTGATTCCAACGTTTTTTTCGGTTCATTCAGGATTGGGACTGACGTACCAGGGCGGATTAGCGTTCTACAATGCGGGAGCTGCAGCGCCCGGTACTCCCATGGCTACACCGACTGATTCAACTACGATTTATCAAACGGCCGGTATTTTCGGTGAGTCATTGTTTATCGAAAGGGGAAAAATGACTATTTTTGAAATGATTCGTCGATCGTTTGGGAAAATGCGATGCTGAGCAGCCTTGTGCGTGTAGGGAGCATGAAAATTGTTTATATTCATGATTTTTTCGTCGATTAACAAAATCCTAATGAAACGGACAAAGTTACTCATTCCGAAAGATTTCAATGATTTTATTTTCTTCATATTTTTTATTTTTTCTTCGTTATAGGCCCACAAGCCACTTCCGGGCATCAACCTCTATCACCGATAGTGTATTCCTGTCCCACACCATCGATCTACGTGCCACAACAGTTTCCGTATCCTCCGGTAACGGTGAGTATTCATTTGCCCCAGTAATTGCAACGGTTATGCGAGGATTGCCAAATTGTTAGCTTTTAAGTCGGAGCTGTAATGACTGAGTAAATGTAAAAACGTAAATATAGGGATGCAGTTAAAATAATTACTACGCACTAAAGTAAGCATTAAATAAATCATCAATCACATTAAACAAAGTACTAAGAACGTTGAGTCTCGATCATTGCGATACTGCAAACACCACAGTCGTCTTTTTTCTTCATATTTATTCACCTCGGAATCTATTCACTCACAATCAACTCTTTAGGGTTTTTTCTCACTCTTATGAACTCTGGCCAGGCGAGTTTTCGTAGATTTTTCGTCAATTTCTGTCTCACGAGCAATTGTTCAACTTTTCACCATAATTATTGCGTTTACATGATTGAAACGAGTGTACGTTCGCAGTACTCGCAGCAATAATCGTTTCCTTGGAGTTAGAGAGTCGGGGCGTAAGAAAAAAGATTGGGAAATGGACGTTGAATGTGTAGAGAATTTGGTAATCGAGGTCTTTTTGGTTTTGCCACTAATACTTTGATGCATCGTTTATCTTTATTGACAGACTCGATGTTCTTAGTATTTGTATTTCTCTCTCTCTGTTTACTCGAGATATTTATCTGATCGCTGTCTTAAATATTTCATTGAATAGAATTAAGGAATGTAATTGCACATGCTATTGATTTAAATCGAACGAATGGATAAGAAATGTACAAAAAATGTTTGTATCAATGTGTCGGTTGGGATTTTTGGCAGACGAACGGTCTAATGGGGGAAGTAACACCACCGGTGCTTCTACCCAATCCTCAACAAATGCCTACTTACGTGCTTCTCGATGGCATACAGTATTGAGATCGAAAGGTATAATCACGCTGTCTTCTAATAACCGTTCATGCGTGTTGCTATTTTCAATTATTTCTTATATCCTCGCGCATGATTCCAATACTTGCATGATGACAATTGTTGTTGGTCGATGGCTGGATCGTCCTGCAAGCTGTCCTCGCGACGACGGTGATGGTTTAGGTTTAGTCGTGCGGTTTTGTTTTTCAGCATAATCCTTTCGAACGAGTTTCATTTTAAAAGCATTTGTAATAAAGGTTCTCACGAAGCTGAGGGTTGAGCAACGAGCACATGACATGTCAAGCTGTTGAAAGTATTTTTTCCTTTTGCCGATTGGCTGGAATGAAGAAAAACGTCATTGCCAAGCGGCATTGACAGCTTCTCTATTATTCGTTTCGGCTGCAGTTTGCTGCATACACTTTACATCGCTTTTGCTACGACTTACACTTTTCTGCGAGAGGTTTACTTGATTTTTTCGTAGATTAAGTTCCATGAGTTGGTGCAAGTTTCGCTCCGAGGGGGCCTCGGTATTGCCACAAAAGTTAATCATTCCATCACAGAGATTGCCTCGATGCTCAACGTATTTTTCACCAACAACAGCATCGCGTAACCCCGTTTCATTCTTCTTCGAGTGATTGTCTCGTTGAAAAGTTCACAGTGTTGGAAAGATTGAGCTTTTCGTTTACTTCGTGATGAAAAACGTTCACAACATGGTTATCGCTCTTTGACAAGCTTCGTCACATCATTCTTTGTTAATGAGGATTTTAAAAAATTCAGTTTACAGCTTCAAAGTTTATTCGAGATACGTGTGAATGCAATGATTTTCGAGAATTTGCGTAGACGAACGCTTTCGCGAGACAACTACGTTTAGCAGCTCTAGTCGTCGATTCCGATGATCCTAGTCTCCAGTTAGTGGCTCAAAAAGTTGTGAACGTCACGTAAACTCGTGAAATTCTTTGAAATGCGAAAAAAACTTGAATTGACAATTGGATCGAGTCGTTAGATCAGAGTTTTTTGGAGAGAGGCCTAGCTGAGGCGTAATTTCTCGACGTTTCTCAGGCTGCATTGTACAATACGCTGAATGTTTGAGAAGAAAAGTGAATTTTTGGGAAAAAATAATAACTCGTGGCTCATTCGATTGTTGACAGTACGAGCCATATTACGCGGCGGTTGCTGGAGGTGGTCCATCGCCCTATCCGTTGTACCCGACCTCCAACAACGGCGCAAACTCGCACGATCAACAACAATCGCAACAAGGACAAAGCAACGGCTGCGTCAGTGGGAATAACAGTGGAAGCAACTCCGGGATTGCTGGAGGGAACGCGACGAGCTCTTCGAGTCCGTTGAATCTTGGTTCGTCGCTTCCAGCATCAAACCACTTTTATACTCACCCTGCTCCGTTGCCACCGTCGCGTCATCTTCATCACCATCCACCGATGGCATCAAACTCTCTGCCACCTCCGCCACAGCTGGATAATTTATATTATTCGCTCGCTGCGCCTGGTCCACCGCAAATACCGCCGCCGCAATCTCAACATCAACCGATCGCCGATCAACAGCTTCTCTTATACACGACCGATCCTTCCAGTTGTCAGCACTTAGTTTCCGTGTCCGACAACCAGGCTCCCGGCCAAGAGGTAAAATAATTTCTCGTTTTTTTTTCTCCAAACGTTTTATTCTGCAAAAATCGCATACGAAAATGGAATTTTTCGTTTATTATCGACAACGACTGCCTCCCATTCTCCGAGGAATCGTCCAACTCCTAATATTCTCCCTCACGTTTGCCAGGTTCAGATTTATTCGTCGGGACTCCAAGTGCAGTCCCAATACCATCAGCAGCAACAAATGTTTCATCAGCAGCAACAACTGGTCAGACATCGACGACTTCCAGGAGTAGGTCAAGCCATGACCCCCGGCAGAAAACTGCCCGGATCTGCTTCGCAAACCGGACAAGCCTCCAGTGACACTTTGCGACGACCTAAAGTCAAAGTAAAGGTCATTTCGCAGGGAGGAGTCGTGTGCAAAATGCAAGATGAGCATTGTTTGGGAGGTGGAGGAGACGCCGCTGGCTCCAATATGGTAACTATGTTGCCTATTACTCCACCAGCTACTCCTAGAAATCGTACTGTCAAAATCGTCGATAGTGTTAATAATTCTATTAGCAACAATACTAAACCGATCAACGACGCGTGTCATCAGATGCAGGCTTTGGTCTTATAAATCTACTCTTACATTACAAACACCAATTCCAATGAAATATCTTACAAATATAGGGAATTGAATCACCATACGATTAAGTATACTTACCATTTTATTTTTCTCTAAATTCAATGCGTACGAATCGAGCCATCGCGGATATCAAAGTCAGAAAAAAAAAACGTAAGAACCCAAAATTTCATGTCTCACGATTTTCATTATTTCGTCACTCTCCTTCGTTTCGCGAACAAATTTTCCACTTTTTTTCGCTCATTATTATTTCACACGACAGCAATCGTCATTGATCGCGTTATTCGCACGTAACAGTCACGATTCGATACGGGCAATAAAAATAAAAGTCTTATTTTTACTATACATAGTACAGATTGTTGGTACTGATGTTAAGAAAAAATGAACGTGTGAAAAAAAAAATTAAACTTGGAAAAAACGAATTATTTGAGATTTAACGAAATTCGATTAAATTCTGATGGTTGAGAAGTTTCGAACAAGTCCTCCGCTGATGGAACACATATTCGGAATCGTAATAACATGAAATCTGAGCAGAAATAAGAGACGCTAAGGAAATGTGAAACTTACTCGAATGGATAAAAGGCAAAATGAGTATTAATAATCGATTCGTAGACAATTGTAGGAGACGAGAAATCGATAAAATTCAAGCCCACGATACCTACTGATATTCATCAACTTAGAAATTGTCCAGTTGGCGATTACAGTTACGAGTAACGAATTGCATTTTTTTACTCGCAGCTATAATTAAGTCTATTCACCAAAAACCCAAAAATACTTAATTTACCTTACAAAACCGAGGATCACAAGTCCCAAGGATGCTCTTATGCTTTGTGCAAACTGCATACGGACAGAAAAAATACATATGAGGTTCGATTACAGCCATTTCGATGTAGAAAAAGACGAAAAAGAAACCCCGAGTGTGAGCGAGTGTGAAACTAGAGCGAACGGTATTTAAAACGTAATTTAAATAAGCGAGAATAAGACAAAGATTTAATATCATAAGTAACATAACTCCGATGAAACTTCTAAGAGAAGATATTCAGATCAACATATAAAACGATAGTGAAATAAGAGATGAAAAAACGAATGAAAAACAGACACAAAAAGAAAAATAAACGAATATTTCATCGTATAAAGAAAACGTTGTTAATGATAAAAAAAAATATATATATATCAACGATATTTATGTGTACTAACAGAAATTTTGAAAGAAGAAAATGGCAAAAGGAAGAAATGAAAAGAGGCACTGTAGGATAATACGGAAGGCGGTTTTTGAATGGATATATTGAAAGATAATTCGACTGCTCTAATATTTAATAGTTATAGGCTAAATCCTCGAGTAGATTTTCAAAGTATTGAAAAAGCGAAAAGATAAAACGATTATATAAAATAATTGATGTTTAGAATTAAGATCGATTCGCGAAGAAAAACAGTTACGGGTTAAAAGTTGAGTTTATTGTTACCGATGGCCTGCATTTGAATAAATTCATGACTGTCCTCAATCGACACGCGGATGACAGTAGACAAAAGAGAGAGACTGACTGGTGATATTGATCAAATGTGCGATTACGTCAGATTATTTAAAAACGCAATTAGCATGAATTTACAATCGTTATTGTACGGAAGATCGAGGCACTGCCAGAATTGTTTTTTATTGTTGAAACTCCTCGTATTGTTTGATCTTGTTTCTTCTCATTGAAATCTTGTTTCGGTGGAAAGAATAATTGGAGCAGCGGCGATTGGGATGCTCGTTCGATCAATTGGCCACTCGCATAAAAAGGCAAAAGTTTATCTTAACTTTTGTACGAAATTTCATTATCAAACGGTTTCACGTACTTGCAGTACGTGTGTCAATATGACGTTGCCATCTTTCATGCGTTCGCATAAAACTCTCATTTCCAATAGTACACGAGTCAAGAAAACGAGTCAGTCACACGTGAAAAATATGTTTTTTCTATGTCTCACTCCTTCTACAACTTCTAAAGGTCGTTAATTCATTTTAGGACAATAGCAAGATAGACCTTAACGTTTGAATGGAGTGTGAATGAACATGGGCAATGTTAGGAATAAGACGAGAGAAAAATTAGAATATATAAAACAATATATATATATAAATGATCACGAAAGAGCAGACGCATTAATATAATAATGGATTATAAAAAAAAAAAGGAAAAAAAAGTGTCGGCTGTGAGCTTCCAAGCAAATAACAATAACTAATTCATTAATAATATCATGAGCACAAGATTGAGCCTCGTGCTGCATGAAACGAAAAAGACAAAAAATAGATAACGAGGCAAGAATAAACAAACAAACAAAAATATATATTGTGCATGCATAAAAATGTAAGAGGTTTATAAGAAAACAAAAGACGACGTACCACCTACAATAATTGTAGATGGAGAGCTGGTGATACGATGGAAAAACAGACAGACACACACACACACAGAAATTGTTGAATCATTCCTTACCCTTCCGTGAACGGAAAGAAAAAGAAACTGTATCCATTATCGTGGCGCACACTATTTATTTTCTTCATTTATCCCAAATGAAAAATCGTATGGATTGAAAAAACGTAGACGACAAACATGAAAATACTGTTTTAGATGAATAATAAAGAAAACAAAAAGGTCGAAAATTAGAGGAGAATAACGATCTACGAGAAACAGATGAACAGAGTTACGGAAAGAACGTCACATAGATTGTTGCTAGTCATATAGGGCGTTGTTGATTCATTGACTGGAATAACTAAATGTTGTTTTATTTATGATGTAAACATTTACGAAATATTAAGAGAAAAAAAGGGAGTGCACGATATAATAGCCGGAATAAATAGATAAGACGAAAAAAGGGGGAAAGAGTTATATATATTATAAGAGTGCCTTCTATTTGTTTTCATTGTTGAATTTATGAGAAAATTTGTTGAGTTATGGTTTCAAGAGCCTACAAAGGGTTGTTGGAAACAGAATTAAAGGAATGAATAGGGTAAAGGGAGGATGTTACGATTACGAGACGTTTAAAGTTTTAGTGGAAAAGATAAAAGAAACAAACAAACAAACAATGGCCCCAACGATGACAATGAGACCTACGAAATATTCTTTTAAACGATACGAACGTGTTCAATAATGAGAATTATTTTCAATATACATTTATAGCCTTCCCATTGAGAAGCTCGTAAAAGTATATTAAAAATAAACTCTGATTCAAAATTCTGTGCCTAAGAGGTTAGATGTTCTGCAAAAAATGAAAAAACAAATGTTTGTTGTTGAAAAATATGTTGCGACGAAAAGAACATAATAATTTTCATTATCATTTATTCAAGTGAAAGAAAAGAAAGAAACTAACTATTCATATTTCGTAATCTCAAGTCCACTGTTGAGATAAAACTTAAAATGCCACGAAAATCATGCGTTTAAAATAATACTTTTACACGAGAGTAAACGACCAACTCTCTTGATAATAAAACTGTAAAATAACATGTAGGCAATGAAAATTCTCGAATATCGGTTAGTTATACATTGTTGATGGATAAATTTAGAATAGAAAAGAGAAAGGAATACGAAGCAAGAGGAAAGAGCATTGCCATTGTTGGTTACCGAATGTATGGTTAGCCTCGTCGACGATTTTTGAGCCACCAATTTCCCTTCACTAAATATATAAATATATATATATATATATATATATACAAATATATATTAATTCATATTCAAGGATATTTATGATTGTCAAATATAAAGAAAACAAATGTATGAAACAGAACAAGTGACACCAGAGAAAACGTGAATAAACAAATAATATCGAATTGTTTGTGGTGCGATTGCCGATCGCATTGCGAGATAAATAGCTGAGTCGAAAACCTCCACAATAATGAAGAATGCAAGGCATGCTCGGTGCGATTGTTGAAAAAAATAAAACATTGTTTCCACGTATAATTATTTGTGAAAAAGCAGCTGTACGAAAATGTATGATCTGACTTGTTCCTCGATAAAATAAATTCCACGATAAATACGAACGAGTATTCTTGTGAATAAACGCGTAATCTTAGGAATAAGAATCTCTGGGGACAATTGTGACGATTAACCCTTGGTTTGCACACATGGGTCATTTTGACCCACTTCTTCGACTAGTTAGAAATCTTTTCTCGAGGACTTTGCACTATTGTCGAAAAATATCAATTTTTTCGCGAATTTTGATGGTTCAATGTTGTCTGGGTCCGTGAGACCCATCGCAGTAGCCAAAGGTTCATTGGGCACGAATAAATGTTGACACATTCTCTATAGTTTATGAGATCTTTGTATTTAAATTGCACATCACATCTATACATAGTTTTATCACTTGTATAATTATTATGAAAGCTTACGGGAATCCTATGAACATAATATTAAGCACGGACGCTTCTCCATACGTGGAATGTGTACTTTTGTCTAGTACGCGAATGTTTCACATGATAATGATACAGGAGCATTTATTTATCGATTAACTGATTAATTAGAACGCAACTTCTTTGTGCGATTCATTGGTTGGTGAACATTTCGCTGCATGGACGCCACTGTTCTTGAATAATGTGTCCGACGATTGCTGATAGTTTCCTGCACCCTTGTACGAGCCGTACTTCTTAGGATACAAATTCAATGGGGGCAGGTTCGGATGCTCAATTCTCGTGGGAGAACTGACTCGTGGACGTAGAGTTGACTTTTGGAGTCCATCCAGTTCTGCAACAACGCAATCGATCATAAAATCCTTTCGAAGAAACACTGTTTCTTTTTTCTCGAACAGTATTGAGGAAAAAAAAACTCGAATTTAACTAATCGAACGTTTGTTTCCAAGAGTTTTAGGTTTATGACATTACCTGCTGGTTCAGCCGACTCCCGATCATCGCCAGATTCACAATTCTCAGAGTTCAACGACAAGGGTTCCTCGTAATCAATGAATGCTGTATTATCAAAGGCTTTGTCGTCTTTGGGACGTCGATGGACTGGCTGCAAACTAGATGGCTGGGCGTACGTCTAAACAACAACAAGTATACGAAATGTTGGTCCAATATAAAAATGGGATAAACGATTCCATGTAATTGCTACGATATCGTTTACAGTGTTAATCATTTGACGAGTTTTCCATCAGACAAAAGAGTCAAAGTTGGAGGTTTGTCATTATTTGTTTTTGTACATAATTGCTAAGTCGATACTACGTGAGTTGTTCGTAAATTTACTGGTAATCACGGCCACGATTTCTTGTCGAATATCATGATTTCGGTGCCGCGTCACGATACTTTTGATATATTAAAGTGCCCGCAGCTTTACATGTTCAATCGGAGCCGACGAGTAGGCATGCTTATGGCTCGATCCGTTGGCGATTGTTTCGTACGTGTGCTCTTCGAGATAATGTCGCATTGTTCCTCGAGGAGTCAAAGTTGCCCACATCACACGACTGTCTTGGATATTATCCACTGCACAGGGATACAGTATCGTCTCACTTTGCATTCTTCCACTTTTAGATTCGGTGCAAGATGCCGGCGGGGTTATTGACATTGAGCTGTTCTTTACGCTGCCACTGCTAAAATTGCGATAGATATACCTGAATAAATATTTCTCAGGTTACATGAAATCCTAGAGGAGACCTTACAACTAAAAAATGGATGATGAGTCATTGATTTTGTGAGGAAAATTTTTCTTTAATCAAAAAAGCGAGTCGTTTGTTCGGATAAACGGAAAAAATTTTGAAAATCAATTAAACTTTAAAAAAGCAGATGATAGTTCGTGAAACTATTGACTTTCATGTCATTTTGTTAAGAATTCATTATTCTTTCAGGGTTTGAAATGTCCAGGCGATTTATTGAATTCTACTTACAATTTGTATCTCAATACGAAGGCTGCAAGGACTAATCCGACAAAAATGACTCCCACGCAGGACGATATGAGTATGGGAAGCCAAGTGTCATCGAGAAGTGTTCCTGAAACGAAGAATTCGAGGGAAACGATTCCGAGGATAAAATGAACGAGGTATCGGACGATGAGTTTTTTGTTGCATCAAAAAATTTACCCTTGTGTGGCATTTCGACGTATTGGACGCCCTCGGTTCGCCAGTTACACGAATGCTTGCAAAGGCTGTTGTTTAAATATGCTAGATTTATTAGCACTCCGGCGTTCGAATAGACGTTCGATCCATATTGTAAAAACGTGGGTATCGGTGGTGGTGGAATGTGCAGAATTGAATTTGGCGGTGGTCCCAATCCACAACGAAAACAGCTGCTGTTTACAACGCTCGCTGCTACGTCCATGCTGGCCGTCTAGAAATTTCAAGCATGGAAAAACAATTTTTAGAAATATTCACATATTTTTTCTGTTCCTTTAGTTTCTTTAGTTTTTGCTTATCAAACGACTTTGCCAACAACAATTACAACATTTTTTTCGCGTCCTGAACTGAAGGTTCTAATTCGGGAGTTTGCATCGCAGTGCCGCTTTACGAGCGTATCCTTTCGCGAAGAGTTGTCAATCGAGTTAACGAGCCCGCGCACGTTTATCGCGCATACGTCGAAACGGCTAGAGTTAGAGCAAAAATGCATAGGACCAATATTGTGGAGCGTAAAATTTCCTGCAAAAAGTTTCCTCATCGAAATTCTCTATCTTCATTAGTTCAGTCCTGAGGACGCTGTGAAAAATGGGTTGGTTGGAGGGTTGCTCGTTTGGGTCAGTCCGAATGTTTTCCTTGATTTTTCCCCTCAAAATTCTCACTGCACCAGCTTCTTCAAGAACTTACCAAAGCCTGATAATGATTCATTTGACCTTTGACTTTTTGGTATGAAAAAAGTGGTACTTACATTTAACGACATAGTTGATTCGAATGACGAACGCGGTACGAATTGATAACTTTGGAAAAATTTATCAAACGAACAATTGACTCAGCCTTTTTGACAATGGGCCTCGAACTCACGTTCTCTTATTATTTAATGATCTCCAACATGAAAATATCACATACAAGGTGATGCCAAAGGTAATCGCTTTAAAAATACTTGTCAAGTGTTTACAGGAATCGCCATTGCGATACGCACTATCAATGCAATTGTAATGCAATCGTATTTCTCGAAACTTTAAACTGTCACGAGTTATTTTGATTATTTCAAAAGCTTTTGCTCATCCGGCGCGTCTGTTGTCAATAAATTAACGACTGACAAATAAAAATGACAATAATTACACGAGTTGAATGATTTTTTATAAACTTGCTTTAATACTGCAAACTAAAAGCGGTTCACGACAGCTACTTGTACCCAACACTGTCGGACGAGCGCAAGCGCGTAAATATTGAACGAACTACGGCGCTGACGCACTACAGACTTATGGGGAAAATGGTCCAAGCTTATCACAGATATTTGGGCAATCCCTTCGGCTAAAAATTCAATTGACACGATACGCAATTGTTTTATTTTTCAATCAAGCAAATGCTTGAAACTTTTTTTTTTTTTTTGGAAAATTCAATCGAGTAATTAATTAAAACGTCATATTATGATTTTCCTAGAACTAATTAGTTGTCCTCCCTCAAATAATGCCTGAAAATGAAAATATCAAATTTGCATACTTTCACGGAATGAATTTTTTTTTCTCGTTAAATTTCAGAATAAAAATTGATCCTATTTTCATATTATAAATGGAGGTCCATGAAACTCCATACATGTCGAGGTTTGGGATGGAGAATATAAAAAATCTTGTTGCCAAAATTACTCCGGAATGAAAATTCGCAAAAGTGTAAATAAAATAAATTTGCTTTCGTAAATCGTAAGAAAATTGTTGAATAATGAGAATCGTTGACGTTCGGTTTATCTGGATCTCGATGCAAATTTATCAGCATCTTGATTATCGGTGGCAAAATTGTTACACTCGCGTGTGAACGCTTTTGACAGTCGATTACGACATTTCATCATGCAACCAAAAATCCAACGCTTGTCTAAACATTTATTTCTTGCTGAAATTTTGAATTTCAATTTGAAAATTTCGTTTCGAATTTCGTCAGAAGAGACGGTTTTTCTTATGTAGTTTATAAAATAATCGTTTGATGCACGTTCATGATGCCAAAATGTTGTTTTGGTTTTACTGGTGCAGTTGCGGGTCAACAACCTCGAGACGAGACTATCGAGCGAAACTCTCAGGCTGTTATTTGCAATTTTTTGTTTAGCAGCTAAAAGCCTTCCCGTCCTGAATCACCAGATGCCCGGACGTAAATGAAAGGAACTAGACGTGAAACCGGAAGTCACTGCATCGAGATTAGCGAACGGAGCTGTTTCCCTTCGGAAAATGCAGATTTCTAATATTTTCTCACATTAATAATAATAATAACAATAATTTCGAATTATTTTATTTAAAATAAGCAACAATTGTGAATTCTAGTCGCTGTAAAAATGAAATGTTTGCAATGTTTTTCCTGAGCGCCAATGAAAAAATTCTTTTCCCATAGAAATATTGATTTTTTTTGCACAATTTTCTGCAGTATTCGAAATGCCACGAAAGCCGAATTTGTTTCGTCAACGTAAAATGTGTCACGAGTAGTTTTTTCAAACAGATTTACATTTTTCGATAAATAAAAATAAATGTGGGACTGCGAGGAGTTACGATTGTTGCAAGAAACATTGCAGCATTACGGAATTTCGAAAAAAGTTGGTCCAACGTTGCAAGAAGCTCTATAAGCACCTGGTGAAAATTTCAACATCATTTTAATTCCTCTCCTCACTTACTTTCAGTCTTGCAATCGTCCATTCCTCCGTACGATCCACAGGCACTATATCGTCGACTGTTTCCAATTATTAACAAACACCAGGTACTAAATTCAATTCACGTGACTGAAAATATTTTTATTCCTTTCCAACGTCAGAAAGTCTAAAATCCCTCATAGAAAAAAAAGTCGGCGACATTCGCAGCAATTTCAACAGCAAGGCAGATACAGGTAAGTGCAAAAAATCTTTAATGGCATACATTAAGTCCTTGATTGTGTACGATTAATTAGCACCATGAAAATGAATATTAATAGTAACGAAAAATATAATCTCACACCGTTTCTTTATATAGACCATTTTTCTATGTTTTTGAAACCAGCAATTTTAAACTGTTTGAGAGAGTTCCATTTTTCATGGGAGGCAGAGCAAGAATTTCAAAAAACGTGAAACCTCAAACGTCTTTGTATTCAACGCTAAGATTTTATCATCGAAACCTGATCGTTCGAATCACTGGCTTCGATGCCTACGAAAACGAATGAACGTACAATTGGTTTGAATAAAAACAGAATGCCGTTTTGTATTGTTGTCAATTAAGAAACATAAACGGAAATAAAAAATCGAAGTTCAATGTCGAAGAAATTGTGTCAGGAATTTGACGCATCGCGTGGCTGCGAAAGAATTGACGAAAAAGCAGAAACACGTTTATTTGAGAGACCGTTGATATTTTGAGGAAAAGTCACGGCTGCTTGTCCGAGGAAAGAAAAACACCGTGTAATTTACAGGGTTTTTCTCGTTGAATTAAGCCTCTCCGAAAAAACGTAGCAACTGGATTTTGTAACGATCGTACGAACGATGCTTCACCGTAGTTTTGATTACTTTTTTAATTTCACGGGAAAGAGTACGCAGAACTGTTTTTTTAGAGCTCGTAGAGCGTAATTTCTACGTCGTTAATGAAGAATTCATGATAACAAGTTTATTTTTAGTTACGCGTTAATTGTACGGTTGTTACCGAGTGTTTTTGTTTTTACAATAAGCTTAATATTTCTGCCTGATCTTAAAGTTGATGGAAATATCTATGAAGCTCTGTCGAGAGGCGCCAAACCGGTGTTGCCGAATGATTATCACCTCTGCGTCGTGAGTGGCCAATAATGCAATTTGATATACAGATAATATTTGTTTTCTTTTTATAACGGAACGTTAATAAACATTTTACGAGGCCCACGCTTCCAATTCCTTCAGGTCGGGATCTTCGTCCACTGGTTTTGGTTCTGGAAAAACAACATCGCTGTATCAATTACTGTTCCATTATTTTCGTTATTTTTTTCTTTCGTGACGTAGTTTACGAATTTTCAAACTTACTTGATCGTGCTTTGGCGACGGGAGCTTCGGGCACCGAAGTTGGAGGAACCGCGGGCAACTCTTCACCCGTACTTTCGATACCCAGCAGTTCCTTGTCCAGTTGTTCTTGCTCGAGCTCCTCGAGCTCTCTCTCCAGCTCATCCTCGTCCACGTCCTGGCCAAATGCAACAGGATTTGATATCGCGTCTGAAATTTCTTTCGCCACGTCCTGTTGTTCTGCTATGTCGTCCATCATGTCGTGTACTTGGTCCACGTCCCTGTGGAACAAGAAAAAGCGTTTCGGCGTGAGGCAAAATGAATTTTTTCCATGAATAAATCAAATTTTTGTAGTTTTTTTGAAAATCCACTTCCCGGCCGTTTGTTATCATTGAGACTTCACGTACTTGGGAACACATTTTCTCTTCTCCGGAAAATTCATTTGTTCAAAAACTTACATGTGTTGATGAGCCGCTTTGAGCGCATCCGCCGCGCTCTTCATGTTGGTAAGGACAGCAGTGTTTGTATTTGCGCTTTCCAAAGCTTCTCTCTGCATCTCGATCGTCGAGAGCGTTCCATCAATTTGCTGCAATTGCTTTTCATAGCGCTTTTTCCTTTTGAGAGCTTGTATGGCAGCTGGAAAGAAGAAAAATTCATTTTTCCTTTGAATTCATCGAAAACAGGAGGTTCTGGAGGATAAGGATCGTTTATCCACGTGCTTGAACTGTCCAAAACGGACTTTGAACACTTTTGCTAGCTCCGTCAGTGCCACGCTCAACTTTCAGATTGATGAAATTTATTCGAGTCCAAAAAACACCATTTTGGATGCATCAGCTTTGTCAATTTTGTGTGGGACGAACGAATGTGTAGCACGCAAAATGATTGCCATCATTTGTTGTTGAAAATTGGATGAAAATTGTGTTTGATATTTGGAACAACAAATTCAATTTTTTGGAAAAATCTTAGAAAGGAAAAAATACTTCATGACATCATAATGCATGTTTATGCCTCGAACAGCCTTGAGCTCTTGGTACGACAATGGATCAAGAATGTTGCATATAATGTTAAATAATGTGGCTGCAAACGTAATTTGTATTTTTTTCTGGAAATGGTAATTTCGTGCAAAAAAATGATTTATTTGTGCATCATTTTGACACACCCATCATCGTGCATAAAAGGTTACGAAAACTAGCGAATACTGTAGACATTGTTGACACTTCAAAGACAAAGTTTGATCGAATTACCGAGCGTTCTAGCCGACCTGGTTTCTGGGGACGAGTATGTTTACTTTCGTCTTTCCCTCGATAGAAATCTCTGAATTACGCAGTAGTTGTCGCAAAAGCGACACGAATATAATACAAAGTGATAACAGCGCGGATAGAGGCAAGTGGTAAGTGTCAATCTGACGCATGAATTCAAGAATAACGGCGACGGAAATTGATTGGAATTAATAAGAAGCAAGAGATTGCCCTGATAAATACTCGAGCGAAGCTCTTACCTCGTTTATTTTTCGTGCCATTCTTCCTCGCCACACCGATCTCGAGTTCGATTTTCCTTTCGAGAAATTCCTGTTTTTTAATAAGCATATCCTCGGTCTCGCGTAATCTTTGGATTGCCTCCGCGGTCGTTGGTGCAACGGCCTTCTCCTTACCACCGAATACTTTGCTGAAGAAATTCATTGTTTCTATCCTCCCCGAGCCTTTTGCTTATTCACGTTCAATTATTTATTTATTTATCCCTCTGATTATAATCCATACAAGTTTGTTTCTACCGAATCGAACGCACTTGGTGGCTACAAAAGAAATGACGAGTATTTGCAAAAATTCGTTGTATCCGACCACTTTCGCAAGTGACAGGAGAGGATTGCGGATGACTAATAAAACGACAAGAACATGAACTTCAAGGATGTAAGATTCGAAGCACAGACGTCACATGTTCCGAACGAACCAGCAGCAGAAACATTTATCGTCCCGGAATTTTTTCGTCGAATATGGCGCTCTAGTAGTCGGCGACTCTCGGCAAATGTCCAATTCACAAAACCACTCCATCGGCAATGCAGATCGCCCAACCAAAATAAACAGAGAATTCGAATTTTCGCTCGTTAAATATTTTTCTTTATTTCGAGATATCTTCGAATATTGATTATGAAAAACAACAACACTGCGAAAATCTGTCGACTTTTTTTTCTTTTAACGGACAAAATTGAGCAAACTTCGCGATCGTTCAGACTTTTTTTTTCTCAGTGTAAATGCATTATTTATTGTCACATGGAATTACGTAATCTGACTATTTCGTACGATGATTTTGTGTGACATGAAAATAAAAAAAAAAATTAATTTCTTCCAAAAATAATTATAAACCACGTGTTCAGAAACTTGGTTCAAAGATTGTGGCATTTTGCATTTGTTAGTGTATAAATATATATTTCGTTTTTACAATTCTTACAGTTGTACAAAGTGCAACGTGTCGTTCAACATAAAAAGTATCTCGATCGGTGACTCATACATTCTTGGAAAAGGAACAAAAGTCCCAATAATTGAATTAGTCAGATTCTTTGACAAGAATGAGAAAATTGCGTTTGAATTTTTCATCTGGAAATCGGCTTCACGACAAGTCGATAAGATCGATATCTTGACTGGGTTCCTTGGATTCTGTAAACTGTGCGAAGCCGACGTGGGAACGAAAACTGGGTGTTTCCCAAATTCCGTCTCTGACGGAGCCTTGGTTTCTGGGATACATGAGGAGCGGGTCGTTTCCGGTTTTGGTGCACAAACTTTTCTGCAGGACGATTAATTTCGATCGCCAAAATTCGTAACTGGCGCATCTCAATGCGGTCACCCATTCCTCCACTTGCATTTCTGAGCGCCCGCTAAAAATGTGACGCTTCTCTTGTTCGCCACGAAAAATAATACTAAAAGCAAATTCTCCTTCGATCGCTCCATCCGTCTTGACTATATAGTTTTCCAAAACTATTATTCCACTCGGTTTCGTTTCAATTTGGCCTAATTCGTTGATGTTGAAATAGAAGAGAAGATTGCATCTTAATTTGAACCATCGTTCCTTGAAAACTGAAAAAAACATTCAAATATTTCAAAAGATTTTTATATTTTCCAAGTACGCAATTTTTTTCAACCCTTGGAGTGCACAATTCCTCTAAGCACATTTTGGGTCAATCTGACCCAAGGCGTTTTTTCAAATCGTTGTATTTCGGTAAATATGCATTTTTTGTTTTTTTCTGTTGCAGAGACGATTTTTGTAGTAAATTGTCCATATTTTGTGGCCCTGAATTTATATTTTGACAGAAACGGAAATTACTGTCAAATAATCGGTGACAGAAAATTGTTGGGGTCAAAACGACCCCGTGTGCACTCGAAGGGTTAATCACATTAAGGCAACAAATATAAAACACGTGAACGTATGCGGACGGCCATTTGGTTTGAAATGAAAAATATCCATGTTTTCGGAGTTGTTTTCTCCGATGGGATGGGAGTTTGTTGTACGAAAAAAGTGAATGGCAGCGATTTTGATAAATTTTTCGAAAGATTAGCCGTTCGGATTTAATTTGAAATTTTCCAGATGCTGAACGTAATGTGTGGGTCAAAATTTACATGATTTGTTCGTCTTTTCAACGAAATAATATTCGAGTGTGTCTAAAATTTGGCCATTTTTTCCGCGAACTCGCAAACTAATTTTTATCAAACGTCGATCTATTTCTGGTTTTGACACTTGTGTAAATGATAACCTATAAAACGAAGCTTCAAGTAAATACAAACCAGATTTATGAGCACGTCTATGATTCAAACGACCCTCGATATCAGCCGGGCCTTGTCCTGCATTCGCTAATTGCTTCTCATTGAATTTCATAATCGAATCATTATTTAATTTGTTTTATTGTTTTCAATAAAACTCCCGACCGATCACTAACGACAACAGCACCAAAATAATAACGCGCAGCACGACGAAGCCCGTACATCAGAATTCCGAGCACTAGTGTTGGTTTGGTTGCACACAGAGATACGAATATGAAAATATATACATACTGCACTGCCTTTTCTATTGCAAGCAGCGCTCACAGTGGCTACCGCGCGTACTAAATAACCTCGAGAGAAACCAGACCCGGGTTTAGATCCGCCCATTGTTGTTTTATATAAATAAATGTTCTCCGGTTCCACACATGTGTTAGGAATTTAGGAAGGGAGAAGGTTAACAAAAAAATGAATTTCTCTTATCCTGCAATTCACGAATTCAAGGAAAACGTGCAATTCCATTCATTCATTTTTATTCGCGTGACAAATCATGCGAACGTGTTATTGTCTGTGACGATAATTAAAAATCGTATCGAACAGTTTTTCAAATCATAACCTTCACCCGGAAAGACCGGTCATTTATCTTGAAAATTTATAACAATTTGCACTCGTCACTCAATAACGTGAGAGGCAACACAAAAAATCAAATAATTCTGGAAAAATGTATTTCATCAACGAGCCTCACTCAGCGTTATACATCAAAACATTTGATGCAATAAAACCCCATAACAGCAACGCGACAATTACATAATTCAATTATTGTAAAATTGTCGCATTTTTCAGTCGTCAAAATAACAGTTTCCAACATGGCGAGTCGACTGGTATGGTTCGCCTCAACCAGCGGTAGGAAATTCTCATTCGGATTTATGACCGCAGCCTCGATTACAGCTTTTGGCTTGCAGTACTGTCCGCACACATACCTGTTGTCTAAATACAAAGAAACGGTAGCAATGTATCAGTGAGTACTAGCAAGCGATGAAACTTTTCATAGAAAATTTACACCGGCAGAAATTTAATTCCAGCGTTCAGTAAAATGGAAATTTTACTTTGAAAATCATTGAGTTCTTTGTAAATTGCTCGTCTATCGAACGTTTGCAAGTCTTGATCGCGATACGAGTTTTTTCTTCACGCACTTTGACGTTATTGTGGCAAATCGAAGGCTCAAAAAAAATCGAAATTCCAACAATTCTCGAGAGTTTGATATTTCTGCAAATTCTGTAATGCCACAAAAAATGAATTAAAAAAATTTCTATTGCTTTTCAGAAGTTTCCCTTGCTTCTGCATATTAGTAAAAACTTTGACGACCCTCTGAATACTTTTCATACGATAAAAAGTGATTTATCGATTAGAAAAATGGAAACTGTTAAAAATCTGCATTTTTTTCATGCAATTGAGATTTGATGACGTTTGGTTGAGTTTTTTAAAACTCTGCTTCGTCGATTAGTTTCCAAATTTGAAATAAAAGCAAGAAAAAATGTTTCTTAACGAGAAAATTATGTTTTTTTTCCTTCGGATTTGTTTCATAGATTTTCAACCACAATTTCAGGTCTGGATCGATCGCACCTGTGTCGGATCGTCTAATGACCCTTTGGAATGAAGCGATAACGGATTTGAATTTACCGGAGCACGAGAGCAAATTTTTGGAGCCTTTTACGGTGTTCGGTTTCGAGCTGTTCCACGCTGGAACAGTTCGTAGCAGATACGGAGCAATAATTGGTATCCCAATAAATTTCACTTACGAGTCAGTGACGGCGGTCGATCCATCGCCGATTTTGGTGAAGGGTGAGCCCGTGAACTGGAATCGTCAAGACGCAAAAGACTTGCTGGACGCTCTGATAATTTCGGAAGATGCGAAGCGTTACGGAATCGCGAGGGAGATTTTGATGTCGAAGAACAACACGCCGCTGATAACTTCGGCCATCGCGTCGTTTATGGTTTCTTCCACGTACGCTTTGTGTCAAGCAATCAATCGGAACATGAAATTGTTCGAGCGGCCTGTACCAGTTCGAGGCTTTTGTTATTTCGTCAGCTGCCTTTTCAGCTTCGGCATTTGGGCGACACAAATCGATATTTACAACACGTACCAAGAGAAAGAAGCTGACGCGTACATCGCACAGCTCGATGAGCGATACACGAAAGGAGCCATTGAATTTTACACGAAAAACATGAGTAGAAACATTGCCATGCGATCGCTCCTTGGCACTGGCGGCGAAAGTTCGTTCACTCGAACAGGCAATGAGAAATTTTTGTTTAGACAACCACGAATTCCCCTCGAAAAGAGAAAAGCCTTTTTCGAGGCTAATCTCGTGGAAATTAGACGAAGAAAGGAGGTTCTCGACGAAGAGAAGACGTAGGCTGTACATAGGTAATAAATAATTGTCATACATCTCGTGGAATCAGTCACAAAATAAAGAAAAATTTCGTTACAATGAACACGTGCTTGTTATCACGAAATTCGTATATTTTTTTTTTTTTTCATTTCATCACATCAATTTACAAAATTTTATGTTAAAAAGGGAAAACGTACGTTTGTGTCACAAATATTTTATCAAAGCAAAACCAACTAATGAGGCCGGGAATAAAGTCGAAAAAATAGATTAAAAGTTCAAGGGCAAAGGATTATTCAAATCTTTGAAAAGAAAATTAAATTCACGTCGGTACGAGCTTCAACTTCGAGAAGCTTCGAACTTGTGACGAGGAATCCCTCCGGCACATTGATTCAGGGGCTGAAACTTGCAGTTTTCAACTGCCTGGTGCATGTGGTGAAATATGTCGAACGCACCGTAATGAACCGCCATTTGCTCGGTCGGGAATCGTTGACTTTCGAACTCGAAAAGAACCTCCGATCCTCTCGTACCAATCACCTGAAATTTCAAAAAATTCATTGACAAACGAACCTCCAATTTATTCTCAAGTTTCCACAAATTTCGTCAATTTCTTTTTTTTTATTTTTTATTATTTGAAAAACAGTTTTCGAGCTCTTGCAGGAAAATGTGCCCAACAATTTCGTGAATTTTCAAGAGTCTTTTTCTGCCAAATTTCATCCACGACTTTCCAACAAATATTTCGTCCTTTTCAGCTGATTTTCATGCACCACGTTACATTCTATTTTTTTACAATTTTTCTGCGTCAATCTCTGCGAACCCCGAATTCCGCTGTTGCTTCTTGTTCATCGATCAGCAAAAAAAAAATCTTTCATCAAGAAATTCAAGTTTTAGCGATAAAAATGTATATTTAGAAAAATCTACGTCGTGAATTGATAGAAAAACTTTCAAGGATCGAAACGAGATGGGAAAAGCGTAAAAATCGAATGAGAAGCGATGATAATTTTTTAAAGACCGTCGCGTTACTGGAAAGTCTAGTTGATCGATTCGCAATGTAACGTTTTTGATATTTTTCACGTCAAGACATTCAATTTCATTTTTTGTACGTTCACTGGATTCGAATTCTGGGGATTTTGCTGAATTTTCAAAAATTTCATAAGGAGAACGATCCACAGAACTGGAGGTTGGTAATATTTTGATAATGTTGATTAAAAAAATGGATGGAGTCACCTTGCAAATGAAGCCGTCCTGGTTGAGGGGCGGGTAACATTGGAAAGAACATGCGGCGTTGAAATTGTCGGCGACAAATTTGGACAAAAGTTGTGGATAATCGGCGCTGACGGAGTGAGCCACTGAATTTATTTCCGGATTCATTTTTTTGAGAGATTTTTTAGAATCGGTAAATTTGGAGCACGAGGTTGAACGATTCGGCGGTGAATTGGTGTCGCCGGTGGGCGCATTTTTCGAAGAATATGGACGTTCGTTTAATTTTGAGGAATTTATTGGCTTTGCCCAGCGGACTTCCCACTGATTTCTTTCAGCTATTCCGCCCGGTTCTGTGAAGAAATCATTGTTCGTTAAAAAAGGAACTGAAATTTGTGGGTCGCTCCGAAATTTCGAAAAAATTGAGAAAAATTCGCGTTGCGACTCACGCGTCACGATGTCCAGCACGATCTGCGCCAGCTGACGATTCTCGTAGTGAACGAAAGCAAAGTGATTTATTTTCTTGACCTTCAGTATCGGGATGTTCGTTGCCGTTTGGAAAACTTCTCGGATCTGGTGATGTTGAGCATCCAACGCGAGATTCCGAACAAACAGGGCAGAAACCTGTATTCGGAACATTTTTATGTTGGTTACAGAAAATTTGAAATATCGGAAATATCACTGAGAACAAAATTTTGTTGGAAAAGATCGATATTTTGTTCGATACGTTCAACTAAACGTTTTTTTGAATAAACCTAAAAATTGTGTCGTCGCAGCAAGAAATATTCTAGAAAGTCTCTTCGGAAGCAAATTTTTGTCGTTCCAATCGTAAATTTAGCTGACAATTCCATTAGAAACCAAATATACTGCAAAAATAGCGAAAATTTTGAAATTATCGAAAAATATTTAGTTCACCGTATTCAACAAAATATCGACGATTTTTAACTAAATTTTATTTCCAGTGTATCGATGAGTTTTTCGGAGATCGAAGATTTCGTAAGAAACTCTCTATAAACATCGAGCCATAGAGAAAACAAATCGACTGGAAAGCTTGGAAAAAGGATGAAAAATATTTTTATTTATTTTTTCGGAATCGGTATTTCGTGAAATTCCTTCATTTTCGATTTTTTGAACCCCGTATCTTTTCAAGATTCATGCGTCTATATATTCCCATACGTAGTCGGAAAAGTCGGGCATAGAAAATTCGAGTTACCGAAAATATCGATAATTTTTTCGGATTTTGTGAGATTCTCACAAAAAACATGCAGCCGACTATCGACAGTGTCTTAACGTTCGTACAGGAAATGGAAATGATTGAAAAATCGACTGCAAAGCTTGGAAAACCGTCAAAAAACATTTTCGTTTATTTTTCGGAAATTTCTTCGTTACCGTTCGATTTTTTGAATCTCGAGTCTTTTGAAGTTTCATGTTTCTATATATTCGTGTACATAGTCGGAAAAGTCGAGCATAGAAAATTCGAGGTACCGAAAATATCGATAATTTTTTCGGATTTTGAAGATTTCGTACGAAACTCACTAAAAACATCGAGGCGACTATCGACAGTGTCTCAAAGTTCGTACAGGAAATGGAAATAATTGAAAAATCGACTGCAAAGCTTGGAAAACCGTCAAAAAACATTTACGTTTATTTTTCGGAAATTTCTTCGTTACCGTTCGACGTTTTGAATCCCGAGTCTTTCGAAGTTTCATGTTTCTATATATTCGTGTACATAGTCGGAAAAGTCGAGCATAGAAAATTCGAGGTACCGAAAATATCGATAATTTTTTCGGATTTTGAAGATTTCGCACGAAACTCACTAAAAACATCGAGGCGACTATCGACAGTGTCTCAACGTTCGTACAGGAAATGGAAATTATTGAAAAATCGACTGCAAATCTTGGAAAACCGTCAAAAAACATTTTCGTTTATTTTTCGGAAATTTCTTCGTTACCGTTCGACGTTTTGAATCCCGAGTCTTTTGAAGTTTCATGCTTTCCATATATTCGTGTACAAATTCGAAAAAAAACGAGCATATAAAATAGGGCGGAGCATTGAATGTTCAAAAATTCGCTAGAAGTATTTCGATCGAAATTTTGTAATTGGAAAACTTTCCATATCATCACGAACGGTTATAGAAAATTTTCCGGATTTATCCCGTTGCCTGAGATTGATTGTTCCGTTGCCGGCCGGTTCCGACCGTAGGACGAACCAGTTCGTCCTGATCGAGAAGTTCAGGCCGAACTAGTTGGTCCCGACGGCGATGTTCGGGACAAAGTTTAGGAAATTCATAAAGAAAAAAAATTGGTTCCCTTTGGAAATGAGCTGTGAAAGTATAAAATTAAAAACTCACCGTTTCCATGACGAAGTCGTCGACAGGTTCTCCAGGTTCGGGATCAGCCCAATCGACAGCGATCTCGTGATTCCACAGAACGACTCTGCCCGGTATGAGTTTGCGTCTGGCCATGGCGGCGGAGCGATGATCTTTGAATTCGACGAAGATGAATCCTCGATTTTGAGTTTTGTCCTGAGCATTGGGATACATGTAGATGTTGGTGATGCCATCGAGTATCTTGCCGAGCTCGTTGAGAAAGTCTTGTTTAGTTTTGTCCTTGGGAACGCCGCCAAAAAACAAACGGCAATTGTCGATCGATCTAACGACGCCGATTCTCCGACCCGGACGAATTTCGTAGCCATCGAGAGTTTGGCAAGCTTGACGAGCGATTGCCGAATTTTCGAAAAGGGCGAAAGCGTATCCTCTCGTCGATCCCGAAAAATCGAGCATCAATCGAAGCTCGAGAAGCCGACCGACGTTTTGTAAAATCGGTGCAATCTCGTCCTCGTAACAATCGCGCGGTAAACGACCGATAAATATTTCGGATCCTTTTATTTTCTCTTTCATCTCGATGCTAAATTCCGGGGCCGTCAACCGCCGCTGACCGTTCTCTTGAACGAGCTCGTAATTGGTTGTTTGCGTGAGGTCGAGAAGCCTCTTCGTTAGTTGAGACTCTCCGTTAACGTTTTCTGATCCAGCTGCGGACGGCATTGTTGCAAATTGTTTGTTTTTTTTCAAATGACAGCACTCGATAAAACTTTTATATGAATTAATTGCAAAAATGACGAAAAAAATTGTTCTAAACGTAAAATTTACGCGGGCTCTTGAGTCATAGCAAAAAAAATCGCGCGCGATGTCAACACAACCGTGCACTTCACTGCTCGGAGCTTAGAGAGGAAGTGATGAAGTTTGTGTACATCGTGAAGCGGCTGAAAAACGGGGCGGGCCTGATTCGACCAATGACCACACAGCTCGTTCGTACTTCTGGACTCTATTGTTCGAGATCCAGGAATTCGACCTAAATCCACGAAATCGAAACGATAATACGCAAATTTAGGAAAAAACATGATGGCAGGAGGTTCGATTACGTTATTTTAAGCACCTTCATAGTCCCTGTGAACCTGAAAATCTCTCATCAAGCGATGCTAATTCGCCTCGAAAAATCTCATCAAAACAAAGAGCCAAGTAAACACGCACCCAAAGATTCGAACAGACGATTCTAAGAAATCGAGACGTTTCCATTGAAAAAAAAACACACACACACACACAAAACTCCCGTGAACAGTTGGCGTTTTTTCCGGGAGAATTCTCCGTTCGGCCAAAACAAGCAAAATTATATTTCCAGAAATTAATTTCGATGAAAAAAAAAACAGGTGGTCGAAAATTTTGTTTACAATTTATAAAAAAATTTGGAATCGCTCGATTTTTCAAAGTTTTCGTCCCATTACGATTAATTAGGAAAAAATGTGAATTTATTTTTGGCCATCTAGGTCAGTAATTTCTTACCCTCACTTGTCACACCTTCGAGATTGTGACGTGAAAATGACTTTTTTAAATAAAAAATTATACAAAAATTGTAATTTTTTATTAAAAAACAAAAAAAATCGTTGCACAAGTCGGAAACAGCATGCTTTCAGGTGAGACTCGTAATTTAGCGACCGTTCCAAAAAGTAGACGCCAGCTTTTACACCGTTTGCTTCCCATGGCTTCGAAAACTGAACTACCTTAAAATTGACCCCATGTGACCTTTAAGAATTAATTAATGCAGTTGAATTATCAGGTACCCAAACTTCGAATCGATGAAAATATCACATCTTCGAGGTTTTTGTACCAATCAGTTGAAAAGACTCTGGAAATCTCGCAACGTTATTCGATTTAAAATTAATTTCTATTTTCTCGACGTTATCATTCGAAATTGAAAACGAGAGACCTTGAGGCCTTGAGGCACGATTACATTTTGATCCATCATAAAAAATATCGCAGATAAAAAGCGAAGCAGGTGATTTTTTTTCGGGTAGACTGATCGGGTTGAATTTTCCGGTATTTTTATTGAAGAACTCATAATCAACATTACAAATATTTAAATGTAACATATTCGAAATGTTGTGTTTTTACAGAAACAACGTTCCACGTTTTCGATAATAATTCCAAACCTATTAAGTCGCCGATCGAATTGAAAAATGTGTAAAGATTAGTCGAATTTTGAAAGAATTTTGTCAAAAGATAAAAAAACGTTGTTCGTGAGGCGAAAAATCAGAATAAAATAGATCGTGGGATCTTGGGATAATCCACATAGTCAATTACTTTTTGTTTTAAATCCATTACACAGTTTTCACCGACAGATAAATTTATTTCCATTATTCTATGCGATACTACTTTTTCGTGATGTTTCCATTATTTTCATTCAAGTTTTTGCAATGAGTATCAAGATACGTTTTGAAACTCTGAAGCAAGGATAATAATATATCTTTTATTTGAATACAACGAAGAAGCCGTGCCAATCGACAGGATAAATGCTCCGTCGAATGCGGCAAAATGCCTCATTCGAAAAAGATATTCAAGGGTTTACAGCGACAGCAGCACTTACTGATTTATACCCAACGACATAGTAAAATAAACGAGGAATATCTTTGTGTCCGGCAACAATAATTACATTCCTCCGGAATCCAAAAGCCACTGCCTTCATCAAATTTCATTTGGTTGATGGACGAATACTTCGTATAATTGTTTATTTATTCCTTTTTAACTAAATTCGCGGATTACATTGAACAAGCACAATTGCTTCCACTTTTCATTCGTTAATTTATACACTCGTTATTTACTCAGCCTAATTTTATAAATGGTGCCATTGCTGCGAATGATTCGAGGGATTTATGTCGTTTGCTATTCCTCTCTCGTGTTTTTCATTTTTTTTTTGTTGTTTTTTTTTCTTTTTTTTTTTCCAAGGAGGTTCATACTCTTTTGCGAGGCGTTACTTTCTCTAGTGTCCGTACACGTTCTCGTCACTATAAGCGATGTAAAGGAAAAAGTCTTCCTCGTGATGTTCCTGAAAATTTGTATCGTTTCAATTTTTTGCTTCTCTCTCTCTGAAGCAAATCTGAATAAGAATTTCTGGTGTTTTCATCATGAAAAACACCGGATCGATTTAATGACGACGAGACCCGGCTGACCCGGTTCTGAGGCCTTCCGGGCCCGCGTCTTTTCATCGTTCTGTCGTACCTGATACAGCGAACCCATTGTTGCGCTCGTCGGGGGAATAATGTTGTTCACAAAAAAGAACAATGCGTCTTCGGGACGAAGGTGGATCCGCTTCCGGATGAGGAAATAAAATTGTCCGACGGTCAAGTCCGACGGAACCAGATACTTCTGTTTATCGAGATCGCTGATTTTTGCTTTTGGCGCTTTCTCAACGATTACCTGAAAAAAAACATTTCACATTCGTTTAAAAAAAAAAAAAANTCGTTAAAAAAAAAAAAAAAACAAACTTTTCTATTGTTTATGAATAACCTGAATACGCTGCGTCAAATCGTGTGAAAATTCATCAAACTTTTGCAGGTTGTCGACTGAGTTGACCTTGAACTTACAAAGGTCTAAAAATGACGTGATTTTCAAAAAATTTTGTGTCACGGGCCATAGAAAAACTCCATTTTTCTATATTTAACAATTTTTAGGGTTTTATGATCATTTCATCATTTCAACGAATACCAGACGACAGAAAAATGTCAGTTGGTACAGAAAAACTGATGCCGATGACTTTGAAGTTTGCTTGGTTGGAATGGACGAAAATTTCAACATTTTTTCAAGCAGAGCATAAAATTTTCGTGCATTAATGGCAAGGGAACAATTTTCATATGGAAACTGAATCTGTTGGAATAAATTCAACGAGTCTAATAAAGGTTATTAAAAAAAACGATTAAAAACTGTATTTTCGATTGCATTCCAAGGAGGCAGATGTCAACACTTTGCTGTTTGGTGATAAGAATCTCTTATGAAATTATTTCGTGGGGATAAACGTGTAAGAATTTTGTTTTCGTTAAATAACAAAATCTATAAATATAAATATATATACGTGAGTATATATATATATATATGTTTGGGAGGAGAGAAATTATTTTGTTTGAACTTGATTTTCGTTGCCAATATGCGAGGAAAGCATGAAAATTATCGAAATTTTCCATCAAACAGTATAATTCAATATTATTACGATCTCCGATCGCTGGATTTGTTGTTTTTCCGAAGAAAATTGGAAAAAATAAAAAAAGGCGTAAAATAATCGGACGACAAGATGGTAACAAGACGGGGATCGTTTGGTGATTTGGGGAAAAATTTGTTATCAGTTTGTCAGCTGAGGTGAATAAGAATAGCTCGATGAATTTTTAGCGATTTTTGTGCAATGAAAAATAAGTTGAAAAGGATTTTATGAGTAATTACGCAAGGAATTGTTATCGTCATTAACCCCATATATTGATACTCACTGGTACTCGATCAGGATGCTTTCGTCGTATTCTCTCGCCCTCGGCCTTTCGCTTCTCGAACGGATATTCTTCTTTGTATTGAAACTTCATGGTCGTGATAGGAGTTGGTGTTTTTCGAGTGAGAGAAATAAAAATTTGGGATCTGTCAACGAATAAATAAATGAATTCTTCTTGTTTTATTTCGTTGCCACACGATCTTTTTTTCTTTTTTGTGATAATTAATCGTCGAGGAATCGACAAGCAATGTCCCACTTCACACCTTGATTAAACTCTTCGGATTTTTTTTGCACAACTTGAAATCGTGACGCTACTTCACTCTCTGTTTTATTGAAAATCAAGGTAAACTCTCTATTCCACTTTTATTTTGAACGATACCAACTGCGTCGTTAGGATGGCTTGACTCAGCAGTACGAAATCGGATACAGTAACGTTTTGTCCCTTGTTTGTCAGACTATTCGCGTGTGTCACAACAATCTCCGTGCACGAACGCGTCTGCGCTTTAGCGACTTCGATGTCCGCGGGACGGAAGGGGGTTTCAGCAATCGGTCGAATATACTACGAGTGGGTGGCCATGGGACATCCCTTATACATGCAATATGCAGGACGGGAAGCCAGCCACATTTTACGTGGTGGGAGGACCGATCTTTTTTCTCCTTTGGAACAAAATTTAGTTCAAGCTGCTGCAACTTGTCTCTGTGCTCCGAGTTTCTCGTCGACATAACCTCAAATTTTAGAGCGGCTATTCAAAATGCTAGAAAAAATTCGATGCCCTTGCGCAGCTCATAAAAAAAAAAACAAAATAAGGTCCAATTTCGAAAAATTCGAATATCTTCATAAATAAAATCCCTCGGTTGTGCTCGCACTCGTCAATTGTTTTCAAAACGAGGGAATAATGAAATTTAGGAGAAAAAAACGTCCAAAAATATTCATAAAAAAAAAAAAATCACATTTAGTTGTAATTTCGGAAAATTGGAATATTCTGATAAATAAAATCTCTAGATCGTGCTCGTACTCGTCAATCATTTTCAAGGACGTTACTTTTCGAATAAATAAGAAAAATTCAAGAAAAAATAGCTGCACGAGGTTTGTGGGACAGGAAATCAAGGAAAAATGCAAATAAACAGTATAAGAGATGTCATTTATTAATTCACATATTCCACAGGAAATAGCTTCGGTTAGCATCGAGCTAGTAAACGTAGTGAAAGTGAAAATCACTTATTCTGCATCATCTTCGTCATCATCTTCCTGACTTGTTATTTGGAAGTATCTGAGTTCGTAGGTATCTCTGTCCTTGGAGACGACTCGGAGCCAGTCACGCAACTTGTTTTTCTTCAAGTATTTTTTCGTCAAATACTTGAGGTACCTGATGATAATAAAAAAAGTTTCGAATTAAATGAAAATGGACTAAAAATCCAGGCAGTTTGATCAAAAGCGATTGCAGAACTTTCGTCATCATTGCGATTCATTTTTTTCTGGATTATTTCAAAAGATAAAACTGCCAAGAATATTATCAGACAAAAAAAAACGATAAACGATCCGAAAAAATCATCAACAATTTTGCCTTTTTTTCTTCCTTATGCAAAATTTTGCTCGACGAATCTCCAGTGAAGAAAAACCAAAACTCACCTCTTGGAAAAGTCGACGTCACTGTTCACAGACAACTTCATCTTGTTGCGTTCCAGGGTCACATTGTTTCCAAAGTTTCCAGTTTTGCCGTTGACCTTGATTCTCTCCTGGAGGTATTTTTCCTATGGATCAAAAATCACATGGTTAAAAGTCTCTTCGATGGTTGGATAATGGCTCAACTTCCACCCGCCGTAGTTCAGTAACTCGCAGCAATTTGAATACGTTAGCAAAAGCTCCAAAATTGAATTTTATCAAAATTCAAAAGAAACAAAAGTCAAAGGAGTAATTTGGATTTTTTAAACGTTAGCCCAGTTACTACGAATATCGAGAAAGACGTTTTTTGGGTTTTTTAAGGGAATGAAAAATTATTGCAGCCGCTGGATTGCGACGAATGAAAAAAATACAGTGACTCCAATTTTTTTGGCATTAAAAAAAAATGAAAAATGGTTGAGAATTAATGCCGGGGACCGGAGAATCGAAAGTTTTTTTTTATGGCTTTGGAATTTTTTTCTGCAAAGATCGCCTGTTGACGGTGTGACAGAAAAACAATAAAAATTGTCCAAGCTTATTGGCAACAATTTGCAGTGAAAAAATGAGAATTGTGAAAGACTTGAAAGTTTGAGAAAACGAATTTGGCTGAGGAAATGAGAAAGACTTACGAAATTGGCGACATCCATAATGTTGTCTTCAACTGGATGAGTACAGTCGATGGTAAATTTAAGGGCAACCTTCTTTTTTTGGCCCTTGCCTCGAAGGTGCTGTTTTTTGCCCATCGTACCTTTCGCCCTTTTCGCTGGTACCTGGAGAAAACATTTTTCACGTAACAAACATAGCGAATGTGAATATTTGGAATAATTAGGATTCCACGATTTCTCGGGTTGACTCGAGACACATGCGGGATCGTTCGTGCACTACAAAAACGCTCCTCCGCCGATGCCCCAAAGGAGCCATCTGTATCTTCGACATCCCACAATTAACGATTGTCACGGGAGTTTAATGTGATTAACTAAATATATTGGGCCACTGTTACAGTTTGATTTTTTGCAAGTAAACAACTTGTTACAATATTTTACACTTTTAGGCAAAAAACAAACTTACAGGAGCCATGTTGCGTATCGCCGACTCGCGGTTAAGGATAAAAGAAAGAAACGACCACTTGAGGGCGACACGCGACGTCAATTTACTCTCATCTGGTTGGCTATCCACCAACCAATAGAAAGAACGATCCGTCTTGATGACGCAGTTTTCGCATCTGTGTGAACTTGGCCACTTAACTTTGAATTACTATTTTTTCTACTAAAATCAAAGAGCGTCTCTTTTTCCGAACATTTCAATTTATCGAAAATTCCATCGAGAATTACTGAATTTTCCTGAAACGAATGCTACTCACGATCCTGTTTGGGGAAGAGCTTTTCGAGAAAAATGAAATGGTCCGAGTCACTCGACGATATGTTAATAATTCAAATTGTTTACACAAATTAACGACGAATGGGGAAACTCATCACGTTCTCAGCAAATAGTCCAGAAAATACTTGAAAATATTAAAAACAATAGAAAGAATTCTTTTTGCTAAAGAATTACTTATCAAGAACGTGCAGTTCCTTGCCAATGTCATGCAGAGATTTCGATCTACAGCCTAATCAAAAGCAATGATGAAATAATCCAGAAACTTTATTGAAAGAAAGTCGAAAGAGTAGTCGTAAAAAAGAACATAAAATGCGAACGCGACGGACGATACCAGCGACGACGACGAATGCATGTCTCAGCCAGTTTCACACAGTTTGGCCATAACAATAAAGCTGTGGAACGTGTGGAACGTGAACCGCACCCACACAAAACAAAGTGAAGCAGAAGGTAGACTACAAGATGGCTGCGTATGGGTGTTGTGGCTGCTGATGAATCCGCGTTTACCAAATAATAGCAACAAAGGCTGTCAAGGCAAAGAAACAAAAATCGACATAGAAAAATAGTTGGAACTTTATTTATCAGGATAATCAAAAAGTGTTGGTTAAGGAGTTATTAGCTAAGTGATTTTGGACTATAATAAACGGTTACATGCGGCGGCGGCCAAGCAGTGAATAGAATTCTCACGAGTATCTATAATCATCGAGTGGAAAAAGGTGACGCGAATACGCGGGATTAGGGAATATACACTGCGTTTACAAGAGTGTGGAAACCTCGAAAAGGGCCAAGTTTCGAGGAATTGAGACGAATTGGGGTGCAAGGTGAGAGGCGGCACGTATTCTACAAACAAATAAACATTACAAATGCCTCGCTTACAACGCTGAAATAAAATTGAGGTTGTGGTAAGTACTCGACTCAAAATACCATTTATCTTTGCTTGTCAACACTCTTTCATTATTTTCTCCTTCCTAGTTATCATCCTCAGTTAACATGCACATTATTCCATTGTTTTCATTGACTAAGTAAGCGATAAGGAAACGGTAGTGTCCGGCGCATACTCTATTTGTTGACCGAGCATTTCTACCTGGCAAATCCACACTCGTAATCCTTGTTACATCGTTGGCCAGTTTTTTTACAATTATCTCGACAGCCTAGACATTTTTTATGAGAAATTACCATTTTTTCACATTTTAGACACCAAGAGTGTGCGGTAGCTCTCGTTAACTTCAGATTTATACTCGTTACGGAGTCTGGTAGAAAAACCTCCATAAAAAACCCATAACAATGAGATACAAAATTCCATGCAAGTTCACGTCACCAGAGACAAGTCCATATTTTGTTATCAAAGGAAAAAACAAAGCGTTGTTAACTTTTGAGCCTAACGAAGCGACGCAGCCTCAAAAACATCGAGGGGAACACCACTGTGACTTTTTAGAACTTTGAAACGCAATAATTTGTATATTTCTCAGGAATATGCTCGTTATTGAATTTTATCAGAATATTGGATTCCCTGCGTCTTCTCAAGGGAATCTAATTGCCGTCTTTACGTTTGAACCAATCGTCAAACACGGAGCATTCGGTGTGCGACTTTTGACGCGTCGCCAAGACTTTGTTGTGCAGGTTGCTCCTAAAAATCTGTCTGGTATAATAATTTGAAGAAAAACAAGTTTTTCATTCCGTGGCAACTGTTGGATGAACAATTATACGATAGAATCAAACCGGCGGCAATGGGTGCTTGGATTTTTCCTCAGCTCTTGTGCAAACTGACCTTTTGCAGGAATAGGAACAGAAATAGTTCAAGGGGCTAAAAGAAAGAATTACAATGGGGCAGGCTGTTGAAAAGCCAAAAGGGTTGATGCAGTAATGGGAACGATAAAAATTACAAGACTCCGTCGATGCAAATATCCTTTGTGCATTCGTCAACGTGCCCGTATCAGTGTTATCGCTGTTGCCGTCTTTAATTTCATTCAATTCATCGTCATAATATTCGTCTTTGTCATCAGCTGTGTTGTTGTCGCATTATCATCATTATTATTATTATTTTATTGTGGAAACTGATTTCGTTTGGGCTATAACTTTTGCTCTTACAGTAGAAACTTGATTATCTACCTCGGTGTGATGAATCAGGTAACTGGGAATGTTGGCTAACGAACGAGATATTTTCAATATTTGAAAAATGGGAATTTGAGAGAGAAAGCAAATTTATTCATTTTTTGGCAATTTTGTCCGATTTTTTACACAATTTACGATTATTCTTCGCGGCTGTAGGAAGTCCTTGATAGTTATTGGATATTTACGTGCTTCACATGGATGTTAAGGTATAACTATCGCAGAATGGGTTGATTTAGGATTTTCTTGAAATTTAGTGTAAATATTCTTGACATTAAAACGAACAACTTTCCTATGAGACGAAACATTTTCTGCCGTCTAGAATTTGAGATATTTCATTTCCAATTTTATATTTTTCCCATCTAAACGCATGTAAATTGAAGTGACGTTTCGTTAAAAAAGTTGCAAGAAAAAACAAAAGAAACGCGACTTCAATTTACATGCGTTTAGATGGGAAAAATATAAAATTGGAAATGAAATATCTCAAATTCTAGACGGCAGAAAATTTTTCGGCTCATAGGAAAGTTGTTCGTTTTAATGTCAAGAATATTTACTCTAAATTTCAATAAAATCCTAAATCAACCCATTCTGCGATAGTTATACCTTAAGCAAGGCTGGATAATCCGGGTTCTACTGTATTATTGTCGTTGTTACAATGACCAAAATAAAAAACGTTTTGAATAATGTGAGTTCTGATAGAGTGACTATATGGTTCAGGGGTGGATGGTAGGATTTTTCTGGGAACTGAAGATCGCAGCCAGTCAATACGCTGGAGAAAGACGGTGGAGCCTCGGAGGAGGGGGAGATGTCCACCGGCACTCAGGGGGAGATTCGGATCGGTTCATCGCACCAGGTTTGCCATTTTTTCTTGAAACAAACATCACATTTATGGATGCAACCTGTCAAATTGACAACAACAACAAAATAGAGAAACACAAAACAGCTTTTGTGGCTGGGCTCAAAAAGTGAATGTCTGCCAAATGGCCAATACTGCACGCATCGTCGTACTATGGCCTGAATTCTCTTTTTCAATCGTTTGCATTTAGGGACAATATCAAACATTTATGCATGAATTTTTATAGCCATCATCTCTTTTTTACCCTTTTTTCCCTTTCGAGTATCCACGCAACTTTTCAGTTCCAGTAGTTCCTCTAGGACAGCTTTTCCCTGGCTGTATCCAGCCCGGGAATTTCAATCGCGTAAAGTCAAATAAGTTTTTCTTACACACAAATGTCCAAAAAAAAAAAAAACTCATTAAAAACTTTTTATTTTTGAGGAAAACTGTCAGAGTCCTCGATCCGGTTCGGATAAGTCTGGCGTGTCATGGAGCTCATTAGTTCGAGGCGTTCTAAGAGATTTTTCACATAATTTTTGAAGCAATCGTCTCTTTCGACCAAATTATTTCGATTTCGTCTTCATTTTCTTTTTGTAAACCTTCTATTTTCTTATTACAGTAAGAATTCATCAACTTTGACGAATTGCCCTGATTTCAACACAATTTTTCGTTCCCATATTCTTGCAAGTGCATACTTTGAGAAGATGTACGAGGAAATCGTGTTTTTCCGATTCTTCGCAGTGGTGTTCCCCTCAGACGTCAACCAGAGCTTGCTCAACGACTTTGTTACACTCAATAAACAGTTTTTGATTGATCACGACAGTTGGAAAGGATTTGAAAGCCAGGCAAATGCTCAGTTTTAACAACAACAACAAAAATGCCATTACACCGCTATGTTTTCATGGTCGCGGTTCCATAAAAAATAATGGACAATGCATTGTCGACTTTATGGACCGCAATGTTTTTCCGAGGAGGATTTTATCCAATAATAAATTTCGTGAGACTCAGGCCCGAGAGTATTCTTAGACTCTGCTACAACGCGAAATTCTTGTCGTGGCATTTTCGTAAACGATCTCAACCCGGTGTTTGCATATTTAGGAAAATCGAAAATTCACACTGATTATCGATCAGGAACATATTTTCATAATGAGAAAGTGTCACGTTGAGTTTTCAAGGCTTATCAGGCCAGCCATGACGCAATGTGAGAAAAACTCCAATCTGTAAATCACCACAGCCGATAGATTCACTTTGAACCAACTAAAGATTAAACAAACACAAACGAGCAACAAAAAGAATTATTTTAAAACCGTTATTTCGAAGGGTTTTGTGTGTTTTGTTTATTAAAAAAATTGAACGGACATGAGCTTTTCATTGAGCCTAGTTACCATTCAATTATTCATGTCAGAGTCAAGACCATTCGATGGTTCAAAAATCTGGTTAAAATTGTTAACAGTAGGCGATTTGATTTTCCATATTTCTCAAAATGTTTCTCGTGTGAACCATAGACCATGGTTTTTTTTTTAAGATCACTGAGGTCAAGAATTCAACGCTCGGTCGTGCCAAAGTTTAAGTTCGAGTGCTAAAAGTGAGTTGAACAAACAAAATAAAAAATAATAATTCTTAATTACACTTAACATTAATCCCTGCAAATTTCTCCTATGAATCGAACATTTGATCAAAGTTTTTAAAAACACATTCCCAATTCTTTCGTATTGCGAACGTGCTCAGAAGCAATCTTTTGCCTTCAGCTTTCGATCCATTCCATCGACGAGAAATTGTCACTGAAAATCGTTTTGGCTTCTCTGTAATAAATCAAGTAGAAACGTGGCACTGTCAATACTGTCCATAGGTTTTTTTAATTGCATTGCGTCATGGCTGGAGTTCAATAAAGTCCCAAAAAAACAATCGTGTTAGGCCAGAATTCACGACTTTGGTCGTTTTTGTTTTTTTTTTCTGTCCAAAACGCACAATTTTCGTGAAAAAGAAACACTTTCCCCATTTGCGCACACAATTTATTTGTTTCCACTGCTTTTCACGATTTTCTTCATTAACCATTGACATCGACTCGCTAATTTTTCGTTAGTCAATAGAATAAATCGTCGTACAGACTACGAATTCAATTTAATTTCGTAACGAGCCAAAATTCTACTCTTCCCCGAATCGATAGAAAAAATTGACAGTTTTTTCCTAAACGTAATCCATTTAGTCATGCACGTCGTGGTTTTCACAGCTTTTGCAGTAGATCCGTGCGCTTCACGATCTTCGTACTTGGCTGATATGAACAGGGATCCGAGTTACTCTGTATTCGTAGAAAAATATTTCGAGAAACATGCGGGTTACCATTGGAAAGCATTTGCGTAAAATAAATGACTCTGAAGTTTGCAACGTTGAGATTCAACGAAAAACATTTTGGGATTTATTATTTATTGAATTTTGAAAATTATTGCAATTTTTCTGGTCGATTGAGAATTTAGGTCGCTAGAGAGGATCGTTTTATTGTCCAGACCAAATATTGAATAATAATTATGAGCTCTACTGAAAAAATAACAGAATTTCGTTGCATTTCAACGATCCAAACTTCAACATCGTTAAAATCAAACTATCGGAACTTTCGAGATTTTCATTTGGCTGAATTTAGAACTAACAGCCTTCTCGGCGTGATCTTCCTTACAAGGGGACGAAGAAGCTTATTGCGAGGATGGTGGCGAACTAACAAAATCGTTTGAACGGAAGATCGTTGTTTATTTTGTAAATTGAAACCGCAATACCGTGGCACCAGCACTTTTTCAATATTTTTCGATCATTTACAAAATTATGCTTGAGTTTGGAAAATTACAAATTTGGAGTTACAGAGTCGAGAGGATATTTAATAAAGTAAAGAAAATAGGATTTTTTGTTTGTTTTGATAGATTTGTAGTCTCGTTGTAAAACGTCGTTGGTGTTAACGGGGCGGAATTAGCGTAATTCTGATGTACAGGAATTGTCTTCTTGTCAGGCCCGTTTGCCTGATTATCGGCCGGGCGTGCCGTCCGGTGATCTGCTGCCCGATCCTGAGTTCTCCAAGGAGCGCGAAGAGCTAAGATGGATCCCGGCTATGTCATTGGATGGCGATCTTCTGATGTATCTGAGGGCGGCTCGATCAATGGCCGCGTTCGCCGGTATGTGTGATGGAGGCTCTCCGGACGATGGCTGCGTTGCCGCTTCCCGAGACGACACAACCATTAACGCCCTCGACATACTCCACGATTCTGGATATGATCCAGGCAGGGCATTACAAGCCCTTGTCAAGTGTCCAGTACCCAAAGGCATCGATAAGAAATGGTCCGAGGAAGAGACTGTAAGTCAATATTTCCATTCATTTCATTCTTTCGTGCAATTAATTCCAATTGAGTCAATCTATTTACGATTTCTCGAAATACTAAAAGCACGAACTTCCCTTGGCCTGGAAATGGAGCCTTTTTTTCTGAAAGTGATGTGTAAAAAAGCTCTTAACGTGGAACGAGAATTACGCTAAAGTTGGAACGTTGCGATCGAACGAAATTTTTTTTTGTTTCCATTGATTGCTTCTTCAATTTTTTTAGCACGACAATTTTTCGTGCCAATTTAGTTTTTCGGTGGCAAAAGAGAATCTGTTTATTGTCCCTACTAAAATTAAATATTGATAACGAGCGAGGGTGATGAGCATTTTCGTACTCGGGAACAAACTGAGCATTTGTGAGAATAAAAAAAAAAAAGAAAAAAAAGTAACTAACAATGTCGTAAAACGTTTGTTTAGGTGGTTTATTCGTCGTACATTTTTCGCAGATTTTCAATATTTCAAGAAAAAGTTTAAGTTACACGAAAACGAGAGAGTCGATTGTAATTTTTATTGCGAATTTCGAATAGCGATTGAAACAAATTTGATCATTTTACAGAAACGATTCGTCAAGGGTTTACGTCAGTTTGGCAAAAACTTTTCTCGCATCAGAAAAGATCTGCTACCCCACAAAGACACGGTGAATATTTAGTGACTGAGTTTTGAATGTTTAGTTTTGAAATAATGATCGTCATTGAACGATGTTTTGAGGAATGATTTTATTTTTAAAACTCAGCCGGAACTCGTCGAGTTCTATTACCTTTGGAAAAAGACTCCAGGAGCGAACAACAATCGTCCCCATCGTCGTCGCCGCCAGGGTTCATTGCGGCGAATCCGTAATACGCGAAATTCCCGAGCGGGAACGCCGAAGGAGGAAGTTTCAACGTCGCAGCAGCAATCTGCGGCTTCGGGCAAGGAAAGTTCGTCGACGGGTGTTGGAAACGGAGAAACGAGAGGAAGCAGCAGCGAAGCTCGTGGAAATCGTGAGTCCAAGGAGGCGGCAGTCTCAGAGTCTGAAACGACGCCGTCCGGCGGAAGCGTGTCCGCTGGTGGGACAGGCACCGGCGCCGCGAACAGCAACAACTCGAGCAATAATACCAATTCGAACGGTAACAACAACAACAACAGCAACAGCAACAATAACAGCAGCAACATCAATCCTGGCGGTGAGATAAGTTCCGTGACGGAGGACGACAACTCCGAGGAAGACAGCGATTCGCGGGATACAAATACGAACGGTCCTGGTTTGCCCTCGTGTCAGCATTGTTTCTCAACGAGCTCGAAAGATTATCAAGTGTCTGGTAAAGATCGATTGTTGTTGTGCGCAGAATGCCGTGCACATTCGAAAAAGACTGGGGAATTGCCACCAGTACCGCCGTACATATTCAGGCCAGTCCCAGCGGAGTCGCCTGACAGCCCGAGTAGAATGAGAACACGAAATAATAAGGTGAAAGAATCACCGAGGTCATCGAGACCGAGACGATTGGGTGGTGGCACTGATACGCCTGAGAACGACCAAAAGTCGTCTCGGAGCAGTGAACAGCAGCAGCAGCAGCAGCAGCAGCGAGATTCACAAACAAGAGAGTCGCAGCCATTGCGCGACTCTTTGAACACGCAATCGACGGATAAGACGAAGAAACTGAAGGCCGTCAGCAGCGGTGGCGGCGGCGGTGGCGGCAGCAGCAGTAGCAGTAGCAGCAGCGCCGTGGCAAATGGTCCGAGTTCGACGAAGCACGAGACGCCGAAAAAAGGACAAAAGAGAATGCCAACGGAGGAAGCCGAGGAGGAGAAAGATTCTCAGAAACGAAAAAGAGGAGCAACCGGTGGAGGAACTGGCGAGAGACCGGAAAGCCCGGCTGAATCGTTAACGACCGACAGCAATTCCCTGATGGACGAAGGCGAACGTGAGACTGAACCCGAAGCCGGCGAGAATCTAGTGACTAATCCTGAAATTCCACTGGCACCGCCCGGCTCGTGTATCGCCGAAGAATCGATAAGTCCTGTGCCCCCGGTAACCGAGGAAGAACCTTCGGAACCAACCCCAGTGTCCACTCCCGCGCCCCCAGCGGTACAAAACCATCCGGCCAACGCCACCGTTATTATGTCGTTGGATCCAAAGTCCTCGCTCAATGAAATGGTAGCAAGTGTGCCAACGCCCTCGCCGAAAATCAAAGTCGAACACGAAGACACGTCTTCCTCATCAGCAGTGATCGTTTCTCTTCGAGAGCAACAGGAACCGATTCACTTGAAAATGGAACCAGCTCCCCTCGATCCTGAAATGTCTCCCGAGCAAGAAGATTCGAAAGAAATGGTGGAGCTCGCACAAGCAAATATGCAACAAATGCCGCCGCAAAATTTGGGCATTCCAGTCGCATCCTCGATGAGCGTCAACGATCTTTCGCAACCAATAGCACGGAATCTAAATCAACAGCCACTGATACCGAATCCTGGCAGTTGTCCGCCAAATCCGCTTCCCATATCGCAGCCTCTCGCGCCCGGATTGATAAGCGGACCTCAAATCAGTCAACCGAACAACGTTCCCCACCAAATACCGCTGCCACCTCCAGGCGCTCAGATGCATCAACTGAACATGCAATACGCTGGCTTACAGCAACAGAATCCGCAAAGCTTGTCTCGAGATTTGCCGCATAATGTTCAAATTTCAAGCAGCTTAGGGCCCGTGCTAGGGCCGCCAACAATATTGGGGCCACCGGTGCGCGACCACCCGAACAACATGTTGACTCCTCAGAATCTAACGAACCACGCGGACGCCATTACGAACGGACTGAATCCAGCATCCGCGATTTCCGTTCCGGCGTTGAACTTGAACATAGCGCAGAATCTGTCAACAAACATGTCGCAATTATCGTCGGTGTCGCCGCAGCCAGTGCCGCTTGCGGTTCCTCAACAGCATCAGCAGCAAAACAATAGATTGTCGGAAAGAATACGCGAGGAGGATGTGAGGTCGATGCATCAGAATTCCGAGCGAATGCGCGACTCGCGAATAATAGTTGACAGCAGACACAACGAGAGAGTATTGTCGGACCGGGTGATGGACAACTCGATCAACAGTTCCGAGGACAATCGTCCGGAACCACCGGTAAATATGTTCCAGCCGATTCCTCCGTCACCGGGAGTATCGAGCGGATTGAGTTCCGAGAAGTCGATGGGGCCGTTGTACCCGATGCCAGGAACGCCGCCGATGGAGCCACAAAATTTGAAGATCAAACAAGAAGCCGTACTCTCGGAACCGGATCCGTTGCAAAGTCTCAAAGAAGTCAAAGTGCCTGGATTCCAAGGAAGTTATCCAGGTCCCACCCTGGACAACATAAAGAAAGATCCAGACGCAGGAAAGCCTCCGACCCCGAGCAAGCATTCGCATATGAATTCGCAGTCGCAGCAGCCGATGCAACATCATCATCACCAGCAGCAGCAACAGCAGCAGCAGCAGCAGCAGCAGCAGCAGCAGCAGCAGCAGAGCCAGCAACAAGTTGCGCAAGTGCAGTCAGTTGCGGCGTCGCCACAACCGGGTCTGCCTCCGCCTCCGACGTCGATACCACAGCCGGTGATGCACCCGTCTCAACAGCCAAGTCCTCACATGACCCACCCTTTCCATCCGCACCACACATTGATGCATCATTCGTTATTCGCAGCGATGCATCCTTATCATCCTCACGCTTATCCGGGTTACCCGCCAGTCGCTGGTTATCCATCGTTCTCGCCTTACCCATACGGGCCGGTGCCACACGCGATACCACCGCCTTCGTCTCAACGTAATCAAGACAGTACAACGATGATGGCGGCGCATCATTCGAGTACGAGCTCATCAAGCGTCTCGACGTCTCGCGACGAAGGTGAAAATTTGGTAGCAACGCATCACCATCAGTCTTCGATGCATCAAGCTGCTACGTTGCATCATGACAAGTTAATGACAATTTCATCGCACAGTTCGCACGGACATTCGTCGACTGTTCATTCGAGCGCGCAGAGGAAACCTTTGGTTTCTTCGTGTCTGATGTCTACGAGTTCGGTGCTTCATCATCACCAACATCGTCCGCATCAGCAGCAGCAGCAGCAGCAGCAACAACAGCAGCAGCAACAGCAGCAGCAACAACAACAGCAGCAACAACAACAGCAACAGCAGCAGCAGCAGCAACAACAACAGCAACAACAGCAGCAGCAACAACACCAACAACAGCAGCAGCAACACCAACAACAACAACAACAGCATCAACAACAGCAGCAACAACTTCAACAACAACAGTTACAACAGCAACAACAACAACAACAACACCACCACCATCAACAATCGCATCATCATCAACAACAACCTCCACCTTCGCAACAATTGCAGCAACAGCCTCTTCAAGTTCCTGAATTGAAAATGGAACAAGAAATTATTGAACCCGAAAGCGAAGAGACTCCCAGCCCTCGTGGACCCTCGCCCGAACCCAGAATCGAAGATTGCGAATGTCACAGATCGCAATCTGCTATTTTCCTTCGGCACTGGAATCGAGGCGAAAATAATTCTTGCACAAGAACTGATCTTACTTTCAAACCTGTGCCCGATTCGAAACTCGCGAGGAAGCGCGAGGAGAGACTGAGAAAACAGGCTGAGAGGGAAAGGGAGGAACGGGATCGTGCCGCCGCTGCTACTCAACAAGCTAGGAAAATGACGACGCCCGAAAAACAGATGGAAAGCTGTAAACCACCCAGCAGAGGACCCCTCGAACCTGTCGTTTCACCTTATGATCGATATGCCACCGCCAGGCCCGGCTCTTACGCCGACACTCCCGCTCTTAGACAACTCTCCGAATACGCCAGGCCACACGCCGCCTTCTCTCCTGCACGACATTCGGCACCTCCCGATCCTATGCTTCATTACATGTATGGACCTGGGGCTCGCGAACGACTCGAACTCGAACACTTGGAACGAGAGAAAAGAGAGCGGGAGATCAGGGAACTTCGGGAACGAGAACTGAACGATAGACTCAAAGAGGAATTGCTCAAGGGCACTCCTCGACCCATGGCCACTCCCGTCGATCCACATTGGCTGGAAATCCACAGACGATATGCTGCGGCTGGCCTCACGCCCGGACCTTCGGGACCTCCACAAGGCCTTCATCAATTTGGGCTTTATGGCGCTCCCCCTGGACCCAGTCAACTTGATCGGGACCGCCTTGAACGATTAGGTAACGGTGATTTTTTAGTTTAAACGTTTTTTGTTTTTTTTTTTTTTCATTATTTTCTATTTTTTTTTTCTTTTACATGGAATTTATGTTTATCCTACAGCGGCTGCTGGAGCCAATTATCCTAGACCGGGTATGATGCCGAGAGATCCAACGCTAGCGTTACATCCCGCGGAACTTCTCGGGCGTCCTTACGCGGACATGGCCGCGCATCACGAGCAGCTCCAACGTCATTTGATAATGGAACGCGAGCGGTTTCCGCCTCACGCTTCTTTAGTTGCTCAGCACGAAGAATATCTGAGGTGCTTTTTGTAATTACAATTTTTTCGTACACACACATTTTTCTAAAACTCGAACCTTCGTGAAAAAAAAACCAAGGACGACATTTTACGATCACGCTTTAGCCATGACGCGGCTCGAAAGAACCCATTTTTCAAGATCTCAAAAAAGATAAAAATTCAAGTTCATACACAGAGAGAATGGCGCAAGGTTTTCCGATTTCGGGATTTATGAAAAAAAACATCTTTTTGACATGAATTTCAAATTTCGCAGAAAAATCATTTGTCTCTTTTATTTTTAGACAACAACGCGATCGTGAACTTAAGGTCCGAGCACTGGAAGAAGCGGCACGTGGGACCCGACCTTAAGCACGACTTTAATTCTTAATTTATAGAAATATTATTATTATTATTAACATTATATATTTATATAGATAATTCGTCGTTGCCGGCTGGTCACGACGCGTGTCCGATTAGGCTTGACTTTTTCAGATCAGTATTTTTAATTCATTCGCCCCCTTAACAGAATCATTTCGCAAGTTCAAACGTTTATTTCTATTTGTATTATTTCTCGGATTCAAAGACTTGTACATGCATTTTCCTTTTTTTCGAAAGATTTTTAACGGATCTACCAAATTCATTGTCAATATTTCGATTTTATTGCTACAATCCAGCCGACGAGAGTCTTTACGAAATTCAGTCTTCGTTTACAGCTCGATTCCATTTTTTATGACTTTTAGAGACAAAACAAAAAACATATCGAGTTTTCGTAGCTTTTATGAGTTTTAATCGGAATTTGAAAGATACGGAGGCGGCGACGAAGGCGGAATTGGAATTTTTTGCTTGAAACGTCACTCAATTTTCGCGTAACAGACGACAACCTTATTGTACATAGACAGGATTGAAGGGAAATAAGCTTTTTGAGGAGTAGTCTTCGATTGGTATGTAAAGTGGGTCGCAACGATGTGGAAACAATTTCGCGGCGGCATGGCGGATTATTTTCGAATAGATATTAAACATTTTATAGCGGTTATTATAGCATTTAAAGGAGAAAGAAAAAACAATTGTAATTCAATGAATTCATGTTGCAGAAATAACATAGTCCTCATTGTAAAAATGTAAAAATTTGTCACCAACAAATTAGCATTTCAATACGGTTTGTTCTTCTTGCTTGAAATTTATTGGTTGCTCTTTTTTTCTTATTTCTTCTCCATTATTCGATAATGAATAGAAAATTTGAGCTTCGAAAAGCTTTTAGTTGATAATTTTCCGAGCTCTCCAAATTCTCTCACACTCGAGACTGCTTATCCGAAAGTTGCTCGTCAACGAACAACCATGTAATTGGTAGATTTCACCGGCTCATTCTACATCATGGTCGAAGCAAAATTTGACGATTTTCGAGTTTTTCCGAGTAAGAGAAATCGCTAGCTTCGTAGTTCTAAATTTTTTCCTAAATCTCGTAGATATTTTGACAAAGAGACACACATTTCGTTTTGTCAAAAAAGGGCACACGGCGATTCTCATTATTTATGCTAAATGTTAACTTTCTAGGAGGAAATTCGATCGACAGAATTGCGTGGTTTTGTGTGTCATTTTGCTTCGAATGCAATAAGGAAGTGAGTGCGTTTAAACGAGTCGTTATCTTTCGCATCGTTCTTTTATTTATTCTTATTTTTATATGTTTATTATCATCATGACGGTCTCTTAATTAGAAGCGACTATGGCAAGTATCCAAAATTCATTTCATCGTGATGGGGAAACGGTATTTTTCTTGTTAATTCCCATGAAATATTTCCGAGACCGAAATCCTTCTCAGAAAATCTGTAAATGTCGTTTCTTGAGATCGGAGCATAGTTTCGCTTCAACTTTTGTAATCAACGCCAAAAAGTAGAGTATCGATCATGGGAAAGCAATAATTTTTCGAATGCTCGTGTTCCAACGACAGAAAGTATCAACGATTGATTATTCATTTCTTTTTTTTACTGAGGTCTTTTATGTTATATTCTACAAATATGAATTAATGAGAAATCTGAAATTTTTTGCGAAAATCTTGTTTTATTACGGAAAATAGCAGCTGATGCCACTTTTTAAAAAAATTAGTAAATTGTTGGTTCGACGTGGTTTTTATTCTCAATCATGTTCCATAAAGCGTCGATATGTTGTCGATATTCGCATAATATATTCGGATCGTATCTCATTCGCGAAAAATTTGGTTGTCCCAATATCCAGAGGAATTAATGAGGTAATAATTTTTTATCCTCAGTTTGGCGTTAATGTATTTTTAACTATAGCTAAAATTTTAAGAGATATTTTGTTCTCGGACTTTGGACTGCGTTGAGAATCCAAAGTAGTCTCGGTCGTATGCAGCGTTACAAAGAAAAATCAACTTCGAAGACGAGACCTTTCGAATCATTAGTTTTTTAAATCCACTCCTTCAATTTCCATAGAACAAGATTTCAACGAAAGGCACTTCCGAGTTTATAAAGCTGTAGTGTTATCACACGCTTCATACACTCGGGAACGTAGGTGCCTGTAACAAAACAATGTGTCAAAAATATTTTTACAAGTTAATGGTTATTAGAGTAAATTTTATTTTATTAGTTCAAGATTAAACAACAAAACAAAGAACAAAAAAATGACGTCGTATGCAGGTTGTAATTTATCGTAATAAATTAAGCAATTAAAATAATAATCATAGCAGTTTTATGCATTTTTTTCATCAGATTATCCATGCAACGCGACGTTCGATATCGAAGCACAGTTTTTTTTTTCAAGCAGCCACGTGTATAAAGTCAATAATGTCAAATATTTCAAATCTACTTTTCAGAATCATTCAGCAGCAGTTTTACAGTTTCAGTCTTAACTATGTCACTCCCTTTCGAAAGAGACTCGTGCAAAAGTGAATGTGTGTAAAGAAAAAGTCGAATTTTTCAGTTGGTTCTCCATTTTTTTTCTTGAAATGTTTAGTATTGACTTTTCTGACGAATTCGGTTCAAGTGACTTTAATTATAAATAATAATGAATAATCTACACATACTCCGAAATCTATGCGTGGGCACATTTATAGATATTATATTCCGATCGATCGAGTGTGCCTATTCTGCGTTTATCAAATAAAAATTAGTACTTAATTACATGTATATATTCAATTTATATTATTTTTAAACGATAGGTATAAATTTTATAACCGTATCTTATTTGTACTTCAAATGAGAGGTCTGAATGACGTATATAATTTGATGAATGATGGTATGAATATATATAAAACATTAACGTGAACGATGACTACGAATTGTATGAAAGACGTTTGTAATGCGTTATCTCGTATGGGATACAAAACGCTTTTAGGCAATTGTAAATTATTCCACCACATATATGTCTAAATGAAACGTACCTAACATGATCAGTTTTTTTTTCAAGTACTGTATGACCAATGATGATAATATACAAGAAAAAAATGTGATTTCCTATTTCATTCTCACAACACAACACTAGACAAATATTTATTTATTTCCAGAGAGCGATTTGAATGAGAAATTGTGAATGAGTGGGAAAAGCTTGCTTGGGATTGGATGAAACTTTTCGTTTGAAAAATGTCAACGCAAGACCTTGGAATCGATTGTCAGAGACACTAAATACTTACGAATTTCTTGTTCATAGCCAAGCAAAAAATGCAGACCTCGGATCTCGGTTGTTTCGTCGTTGGAGACCAGTTACTGCCCCTGGCTTGATAAATCGTTAGGCTGCTTTTCTTCAACCGCAAACACGGTTGCTCCATGCACTCGGCCAAGAGAACAGCATGCAAATGGCTGATATAGCTCGTTGCCAATCTCAATGTTTCAATTTTCGATAATTTTCTGTCCACAGGCTCCGTAGGTATTAATGTTCTTAAGGTAGTGTATGCTGTATTTACACTGCACAATGAAACATTTCTTTTTTTTTAACAATCAACACGTGCACTTTGAAAATGGAATATACTTTTTGGCAAGAAACAAATTTACCTCAGATTCCGATCTCTTTCACGAGCGTTCGTTACAAAACGTTGGTTCCTTAGCCCCTTCTTGCACGACTCCATCGTCATAACGAGATTCCCGATCAGAGTTCTCGTACGTCAAAAGTTAAACATGACGACGATACTGCGTTTTATGAGAAAACTATTTTAAAAAATATGCCAGTTGAGATTTAAAGAAACTTCGGAAACATCGAGTTTAGCGACTACAAATTTTATTATTATTGCAAATTGCTGGAACGAATGTTGTGTATTTATTTATTGTAGAAGGCAGAAGAAAGACTTTGGTATGGTTGAGCAATTCGAATTGAAGAAACACTGTTCCCTCCAGAGTTGAAAACGTATTCACGAAAATGGTGAAATTCACCAGCCATCCATATACAGACTTGCCCACAATTTGCGTCTCCCACATATGAATCATAAACATGATCTCACCCGCGCTAAATTATATGAAAGAATCTTTTCGAGTGTAACGACTCTGATGTCTGTGAAAGATCATGATAGAAAAAACGATCTGCTAATGAGTTGGGGGTCACAAGAAACTGCTTGGAATATCACTCTAATGAATCATCTTCAATTCGTATGTCATTCGGATTTGGGAAATTCATTCTTCTATATGAAATTTAAATATTTTGCTTATGGCCTGTGGGTTTAAAAAAATATTTCTCGTGAAAAGAAGGAATGGTTTAATTTTAATCCTCGTTTTTCTGGAAAATATGCGATTACGTTGACATGAAAAAAAAATAAAAATAAAAAAACATTAGGAAACGTGAAAATTATACCAGCATGATCATGACAAATATATTTTTCCTAAAATGGTGCATTGTATTTTTAGGAAATTGAATGCAAACTCTGAACTTCGTGAAAAAGGATAATGAGATACTAAGTCAAAATCAACTGAATGAAAGTTGTGAGCTATAAGCAATATGAGAGAACAAGATAAAACTTTGAACGAGAAATAAGTTTTGACATTGGGTGTGTTTAGACCAACTCGACGTTGAGCAACGTTGAGAAGCGTTGAGCAAAACTTGGTCTGAACATGCACCGCACAAAGTTTGCGTTGATTAGCGTGAGAGCAACTCAACGTTTTACCATAACGCTGCAGTTGAATAACTGCAATTTGTGTTGAGTTCCGTTGCTCAATGTGAGTCGGTCTATATAACCATACCCATTGTATGATTAATGCGGAACCTGAGTACCTCTCCACACAGTATCTCTCATAGTTCGTGTCTGATGAGTGAAGTTTTGTAGTTCAGGTGCGTTGGCGGAAAACTCAGTATGCGACCCGACATCCCCAGCCGACACAAGTTTCCCACGTCCCTTAGTATCACTATAAATACACGGTATTCATCTTGTTTGAAATGAAAAACCGCGCTTCTGCCGAGACTTGCCCAATATGCTACAAGTTCGGTATCTATCGGTGGATAAACCTACTTTCGATCGAAAAGCAAATTCTTTTGGTTGCTGTAGAACTATCGGCGTTCTGGTAATCGTTGGTAGCCAATAGCATGCATAGCTCGTTCCTGTCTCTGAGCAGCTTGTCTACGTGATACGTGCTGCTTTGCCTGGTGACGGCACGATGGTTCCCCTCATACTGCACGAGCTTTGTGAGTTTCCCAGATAACTACGCCACCACCAGGTATGTATATATCCTGTAGACGTGATTGCTGTTTCAAGTCTACTAGATGCTAGAAGTTGTTTCTTTAGCAAGAGGAGACCAATGTGTATTTAACACATTCTTTGGAATATCAAACTTCTCAGAATAAAGCAGGCAGCGGAACTTTGACTGGCCATACAATCAAATGATGAGCTCGATTGCTTCCAACATGGTTCGAACATAGGAATGACTGGGTTACAGAAATAAGAAGTACAGATATATATATATAGAGAATCATTTATTAATTAGATGATAGAAAAAGCGCCCATGCATTGAATTTCATTCCGATGTGTTGTGGACAATATAGATTTATCATTACTTAGCATAGAACCCAGACTGCAGGGGTATACTTATGCTCGAGTTACGGCGCGAAACTATTTTAGAGTTCGATGATCGCTGATGTAGAAGAGCAGACCAACGGTCCCCGGTAGACGCTGGACCACATCGGAGATCAGCATGTAACAATTCCGCGCCTGCCAACAAGATAAGAAAGAGATATATAACACTATAACCATCTACAAACGTGCTTTGAATATTAATGATCCGAACGGCGTTACCTGCATACGTTCTCAAAAACATTCATATCTGGCCACATGGGGACATCGTGTTAAATGAGAATAACATATCTGCGTGTCTTTCGGTTATGAATAAGTAATGGTCAGCCAGTCTCATTGTGGCAAGATTTCATGCTGCTACAAGTGGAAAACATATAGATTCTTTAGATGGCGTTTAGAGAGAATACCGCGCGTATCCTCGCACCTGTCGGTTATGAGTAAGCAATGGTCAGCCAGTCTTATATCGTGACAAGATATTTTGGTGCTGTCACCAAAACAGTGGATTTCAGTTGGCAGATGAATCGGGAATGTAATTCTGCCTTACTACCATCAAGTTCTAACACTATAAAACGATATACAAATTTTTATATACCTTTTCTGTGGAAGCTTGAGTCGGTTTCTCATTATGGGTGAGCAGCTGTAATTACAGCGCTCCATTGGTATTATCTAGAATAGCTGCCAACTCCGATGCTGATAGCCGCGTCATTGAGTTCAGCAGGTACTCGTCCAACCTTCCTATAACTGCTCGGATCTCCTCTTCTGTTTGTACAACAAGAAATGTATTACTTAACGACGTTAAAAAAGTGTGTTATATGTTACATGGAGTATTGAGATCACTACACTAACCGGTAAAAAGATTAAACAGCTGCTGCCCCTCTGGAGACAAATCGATGATGATGCTCTGCGACCCCGAGGAAGTATTTTCGATTCTTGGTGCATCTTTCAAGCGTCGACGTGCAAGCAATGCCTCCACGGAAGCCTGTAATAATTAACGACAAAAATTAAATACTTATGCTACGGTTTTACTGGTAAACTTTATACGTATTCAAGGAGTACAATGGAGATTTACCCGTTTAGCAATAGTTCGCAGGCTCCTCCGTTTTTGGTACGGACCCGCAGGAGCTGGTTTCTTTACCGGGCCCGGTTCACATTTAATCCTGTGAAAAAAATTGAAAACAGAGTGTAAAACGATTGTTCGATGTGAGGGAACTAATCTTCGGAAGCTGATTCTCTACTTTGCGTGACAGGCGCCAGGGTCTGGCCATATGTGAAGGTGGTAAGCTGTTCCGAGCGTGAGAGTCATAGCTCTTCAGGGTTTTCGGTTCAGCGGTCGGCACAATCTTTTCCAAGTTGACCCGATGCTGGCGGATCCAAGGATTTTCGAGGTCGATTCCAACCGTCTCTAAATCGGAAGATTTGCTGGTCAAGAGAACTTACCGCACCTCCTCGGTCTCCATCTCCAGCTTCGGGACCACCAACTTCATCGTCGACGAAGTTGAAGAATCCATTTTATTCGTTGCACGGTTCTTGGTAATGGACACGTTGTGTACGTTGAAATGCTAGAAATAAACTGGCCCGTATAGATCGTCGGTGTTGTTGTTCCCGATTCCGAGAAGGCAATAAACAGCGAGTACGTGTGCGTCACACGTGCTATCCCCCGATGTTTCTTCCATTCTCCCCCATGACCCTTAATTGACACAGGGATTTCATGGATTAAAAAGTTTATTCCTCGCATCAGAATGGTGGATTCCCATTTTGCAGATGAATCTGGAATGCAATTCGGCCGTACAACCATGAAGCTGTAACTCTGTAAAACGATTTACAAATTTTTACCTTTTCTTCGGAAGCATGGGGCGGTTTTTTATGATATTGGTGCATATGACAGCGATATCGCTAAAGCGTTACGTGACAGCATTAAATTCAAATTTCGCAGGATGTCACCACGAGAGGCGTTGCTCTCGATTTTGTGTTGGTCACGTGGGCCGATGACTCTCAGAGCCAAAGCAGCTCACGCAGTTTTTTGTTGTTCCACTTGTTTCATTATCATAAATCCGAAACGTCACTTATCGCGGAGTAGGAAGAAAAACTTGGTCAAAAAGTCGAAACGATTCCGATCGAAATCCTGCAACGATCTTCTCCAATGGTACAGTGCTCCAAACAAATAACAACCCAAACATAAATACACAAGAAAAGTGTCAAATATTTCTGTCAAAATGGTAACCTCTCCGCATTAATTTCCATCACCAAATTTCGGTTTATTTACAACGCAGGTATATTGATCGGCAGATTCAGTGGATCCTACACTTTTGAAAAATGTTGTCAATGGAAAGAATACCGAATCAGTTAGGATATTTGATACTAACAGAAGACGGTGCAGTATTGACGGTAAGGCACGAATCTACACTCGTTCGTATTCAAAAAATATTCTCCATTCATGGAATCGAATTTTGCATATATACGGCACGAAAAAAATATTCTTTTCTGCTCCATAATTTCATCAACCACTACGGTGTCTCTGCATTTGACCAAAACAAAACATTTCCCGCCTATTGACTCTCCCTGGGCCTACGTCTCCTTATCACAATGAAAAGAGCTCAGATTTCGATTTTGTTGGAAGTGGAGTACGACGACTAATGCAATCTCAACGTTTTCTATGTTTACAGTCCGGCGGGGAGCTCGAAAACAATGAAAGAATTGCCAATGTAGTAGCTGGTCTAATAACAATGACGGATAAAATAGATTTCAAAGCGTTCCGCCCGAACGAAGTTTTCCACAAGATATCGATAACTTATTCGGACCACTGTTACATAATCTGTTTGTCCAATAAGAAAATCCACGTGCTGAAGAAACGTTTAGAACCGACTGTGGACGCTCAGCTAATGAATAGGCTTAACGTTTGATTTTGTAACTAATAACGCTCGATTGTGACATATGTAATTACGAGAAGAATAGAAGGTATAAGAAAATTAATGTACTCGTGGTTAGATTGGAAATAAAGTATATTTAAAATGATTTATCACACGCTCCACAAGTTTGGGAGAGGGAAGAGAGGTATGGCTTATGGATGGAGCACATTGTTTTTTCATTTAAAAGTAAAGAGCTTACTCGCACGTAGTAATATTGAAGCGGACTTAAAATTTATGATAAAATGCGATATTGTAAAAAAAAAATGATACATTATGAAATAAATATGTCTCAAGACATGCCCATCTCGTCAGAATCTAAACCGAAATACACTTTGACAACGATAGAGCTTATCGTTGATTACTTTTTGGTACAAGTTTTATTATTTCTGCCTCGTTGAGGATAATCGAATGCTAAAGAATTCGGTTTTATAGACAATTGTGCAGTATTGTACATTGAATTTCGAGAATAAAAATGGCGATTTACGCTTAACGGTAACTACAAGTTGCTTTCGTACGATAATTTGTTGTAAAATGAAAAACCGATTGTGCCACAACGGCTGATTAATACTGTAAATATACAGCCGACAAATCGAAACAATTACAATTTCTTATAAACGATATTTATAGTTTTGAGTCCACACAGTGGATTGTTTTTGTTTTTTTTTTACTCTTCTCGATCGGATATTCCGGCGATCCTGCAAAATCCTCTTTAAGTACTGGTTACACCTTTGCGTGCGACTAGTAGATTTAACACCGGATGCTTGCGGATGTAGCCCACGGCCTTTTTATGCGTCACCATCGTGAAATCGTAGCCGTTACATTGCAAAATCTTGTCGTGCATTCTCAAACCACTCTTCGCCGCCGGAGATCCCTCGTGTACCTCCGTCACGTATATCCCCTGAGAAAATTGAACAATTGGGTTTAGTTCTTCAAATCATAGCGAGTCTCGCGTTGCCTCTCGCGAAATTTGCACTTTTTTCAACAGGAACTACGACTTTGAGAACACAGACTGGATTATTCCATTTTACATGTTTACTGGGAAATTCGTAGATATTCCGAAAAGATAGAAAACAATTTGTTGAAATTTCGAATGGAAATTCGTCATCAGTGATGCTACAAAACCCTGAGTACCAATTGAAAAGTTTTAATACGTTATCTGTGTATCCTTGTGGACTTTTTCTGAAGTCTTGATCGATACCTCCACCAATTTTGAAACCGCACTTCATCACTTCTTCCCCATTTGTGTTGAATTCACTTTCTTTGTGTAACGTTATCGGTATCTGTAATCAGACAGAGAGAGCAATATGAAAGTTCTGAGAGAATAAAGTTGAAGTTTTTGAGGCAGCAGCAGTCTCCCTTTTTTTCAGGTTTTTTTTTTCCAGCAAATGGACAAAAAAAAATCGTTCTTTTGGCATGTGACAAGAATATCTTCGGAAACGTGCCTAATTTGTTTGAAGAAGCCTTGTAAGATCACCCTTGCTATCTGTAACAAAAATTCGCAAGCATCAAAATCTTGAGCACCTTTTTAAAACTCTCGTCAATCCATGTTTCACACGTGCTTTTACCCTGGAAATCTATGTAGACGGTGCGTGCACTAAAAAAATGAGAAACCACAACAACAGCATCAATTTCCATCAAAACTAAAGAATAAAATGAAAAACAATGAGAAATTTGCCTGCGCAGCTGAATAAACTTTGAGTTTGTAAATTTGTGATTTTCTGAGAATTTAAACAATTATTAGGCGCCAAATACGTCAACTGCAATGGAAAAGTTCGTGAAAACCCAAAGAATCGCTCGATTGAAACGAATTTCCGATTCAAACTGTATTTTGGAATTATTCCAAGAAAATTGATTCCAAAAGGAGTTTTGTAAGCGCCGTGCTCTCTGATTCAAGACACCGTGTTGTCCTTGTGCCGCGTAGGATGCTAAAAGCTCGGATATTTTTGAGGAGAAAACTTAAAACTACTTTGATGTATTCCAGAATTTTTGAAAATGAATATTGAAAAATTTCTGAACTTACACTCAGGCACTCCATGACGGTGCCCGCCTGGTGCTGGAATGCCATTTTCGCACACATCTTGAATGAATTTGATAGTCTGTCAGGATTCTCAAAATGAAGAAAAAACAACGAATTCGTTGTTTCGAAGCTTGAATTACACTAAAACGTCGATGTTTATCTCTGTGAGCACCAAAGCACGAGAATTGCGAATCTACGTATTTAAAAAGTAAGGTTATGTATTGAATGAGTAACAATACAATGGAACGAGAAGCTCCAGTCATTCAGGGCGTGAGGAGTCAAGTTTGAGATACCTCGATTATCAAGAAACACGTCACTGTCATAAGCGTATTCACGATTATATCTTATCCGTTTTGCTTGCTCAATTCGGCGAGATTGAATGTTATTTTATTCAAAAACTCAACACCGCGTGTTTAGTGGTCTGACACTGGACTAGATTTTTTTAACCAAATGACACACAAACAGCTGGTCTCCGTCGGTAACAAATTTATCGCTATCCAGTGTTGTTACAAAGAAAGGGGCTCTTTTCTCTTTTCTTTGTAAACGATCTTGTTATAGAAGAGAAATATACAACAATATATGTATACGTCATCGTATAATTTCCTTGCAAGGGCAAAGAGCCTTTGCTTTCTTCCCAACGCATTTGTAATTCGTTCTTCAACGACGCAAAGATTCGGGGTTCCGATTCATGAAACTACGATATATTAATATACGTTTTTTTTTTTATTGAACATGATACACGTTGACAATTTTCGGGGTTCCCAAATAACTAGCACAATAAAAACGATTGTTGCGTGTATTCGTCGCTTTGATTCTCAAGTTTCATTGGTCGATTTCAGGAATCTGTTAAAATGGTCCGCATTTTGTTTATGATTTATAGAAATGTCATGGTATATTTTACGAAGTTTTGTTTATACCAACTCAAGAGTTTACGATCGAAGGTCTGCTCTGCAGTCAAAACATTTATTCCAGAGAGACCTTAAAAAATGAATAATCGTCACAATGTTCATATATAATTGGTAGAAAGTGCTGAAACTTCACTGAAAGTGCATACAAAACCGGTCTGATTCATAATCTTGAAATAATTCGTCAAGCATCTAATCTCAACTCCCCGATCGACTCAGGTGACAAGATTCAATTTGATATTAACTTAATTTTGATTGTATATCGTCAAAACGCAATGGAACACTAAACACAGTGACTGCACACGAAGACGTAAAATCTGAACGGACAGCAAGGTCAAGTGCTCTCGTCAAACGTTATTAATTAATCGGCTAAATATATACAATTTTGTTTGGAATTCTACGCTACATATCACACTTAGATCGAAGGCTTACGTGGACGTATACGGTCAAGAAAAATGATGAAACTATGAACTATACAATGTGAAGGAGAAGCGTTTTGGAGGCGTCAATTTTGACAAACGAATAACGCCGAACTCTGGAGAAATAAAATGATAGAAAAAAAATAGAACGGTGCACAATATTTACCTGAAAAACAATTTCGACGAAAAAATCGTTCTCTGATATTGAATCAATAGTCATTTATGCCCACGCATAATTAGTCTCGACATCTTGTTCGAAAAATGTTGGTCGATTCGAGTTTCTTTGAAAATCTAATTAAGGTGCTATCTTACCTGATATTTCAAACATTCGTAAAGCTAACATTGACCATGTCAAATCGATATGTTGACGTTTACTCTTTGTCGGTATGTTTTCGTGAATTCTCATTAAATCAAAAGCTAATAATAATATTCTCTATTATATCTATGTGATTACTGCTGTCGATTATGGCGAATTTGGGGGGGGGTTTCTCAACAGTACAACGTGGTTAAATGTTTACCACTATTGTTGATGACTGTCGCTCTATATTTGTTTGTTTTTAAACCCAGACACCATGCGGATTTTTGCTTGTGGGAACCGCGGTTTCCAGTTGTCTCGGAGAGCCGATTATTTTGCGCATACTGCCTGGTTTTTGTACACCTGAATAAAAATGAAAGGTCGTGTAAAAATCTAGCAAAGTCGAGGGTTGCACAGTTTCATTTTGCTCATAATGTTCGTATCGCATTTTACCTTCTAATAAATATTTCGCCGGATCGTCCTGGGATGCGGCAGCCAGACTTTGTAGATTTGCTTCTTTCATATCAGCCACCAAACGCTCCACCTGCATTTTCTTCTCACTGATAACAGCCTCGAGACTACTGACTTCAAACTTGAGAACCTCCGCGCACTGACTCGACAGTTCAGCCGATTGTTTTGCATGTTCAACTTCCTCCTGTAGCCGCTCCAATTCGCCAATCATTTTGCGCTCCACAATTTGTCGCTCGTCCAATTCACGACTCACGTCGTGTTGCTCCAGTGCCAATTCCTCAATGACGAGCCTTACGAACAGAAAATGTGATTTTAAGGTAACAGGGAATCACTCCGAGGATCTTTGTGCACTCAAAAAACTCGTAACATCTCTTCGTTCTACCTCATTTTGTTCTTGCACTGCAGCAACTCGGTCTCACAGTTTGCAAGTTTCGATCGCAGCAGCGTTATTTCAGATTTTAATGTTTTTTCTTGCTGCCGAACGATTTCGCTCTCCTCTTCCGTGTGTGCAAATTCCTTCAACTGTTAGAAGGAAAAATTTAAATCACCAAAAATCTTCGAAATTAAATTTCAAGTTATTGATGAAAAAAAATCTCTTGCTCACTTGCTCTTCGATCATACGGCCACTCGTTTCCATACGGTTCACTTCTTGTGAAATAAAATCCATTTGGTGTGCTTGCTCGCGACTTTTTGTTTCCCAATACAGAATTTCTGCGTCGAACTGTAAAGAGGATTACAAAATCGATAAGTGTTTGCATTTGACGTTTTATTTCCTGCAAGTGTTGTTGTTGGAGATTCAGGAGAAAAAGGAGCGCCTGGAGGTTCAGGAATCATTATGTGTGTGCATCGTATGTGTCGTGTCTGGGGAATTATTCATCGTTGACGTTTCATCAATATTTTCATCGATGAATGGAGAATTATGTTCATTACCTTTGTAAGATCCGCTTGTTGAGCATTAATCGTATCACGTTGCCTGTTGACTAGTCGAATGAGTTCAACGTATCGCTGAGTATAAGCGACCGTGACCATGCACGTTTGTTGTTCAGCAGGATAATTCGGCTGCGGAGAGTCGTTGCTTTCCTGAAGTTCCTAGAAAAGTGTAAAGAGCGAAATGTAATTTATTTGTAACTGAAAAAGAGATTTTCGACACTTTTTGTTTGTTAAGAAGAAAAAAGCTGCGCCGTTTGTGCCAGAGTCGTGAGCAAATTGATACCTGGTTAAGATTCCTCTTTGTTTTCATTGAATTTCTTGGCGATGATTGGTTATTTTTATTATGCGGTGAGCCGGGATTGTTCGGCTCTCCTTGATATTGTAATCTGCTAGGGCTGTTCGACGAAGGTGGGGGTGGCTCTCGATACGGTGGCAACGTCCTCACGGGCGACGTTGGACCTGGCGGATCTCTATAAGGAGGCAATTCCCGAACTTTTTTCCGAGGAAAGTATATGCTTCCTGTGGAGGAAAATAAAATTGTTACTCGATCCAAATCCTGGCAGTTTAATTTTATGATTCACCCTTCGAGTGCATACTGGCTCGTTTTGACCCCATCAATTTTCTGTCAATTTTGGCATCTAATTTTCATTTTCATAAAAAAAAAAAATTCGCGGCCATGAACACGTCTCTACAAAAAACAAACAAAAACTGCATGTTTCCCAAAATACAACGATTTAAAAACGCGAAAAATATCAAATTTTCCTCCACTTCCAAGAGAATATGAATTTACTCTTTTGATTACACACTGGGTCAACTCGACCCCGAAAATTTTCACCGATTGTTTGGCATTCAACGGCAACGAGTGTTTTGGCATTGAATTTTCGTTTTCGTTGTAAAATAAATTCACGGCCATAAAACGTGAATAATTCACTACAAAAAAAAAAAAAAATGGACGTTGATCGGAATACAACGATTTGAAAAACGCCTTGGGTCTGATTGACCCAAGATGCACTCATAGGGAGTGTGCACTCGAAGGGTTAAGAGAATAATTCGATGAAATTTTCAAATTTCGTTAATTCATGCCCAAAAACTCACCATCGTTCGACAGGATACCTGTTGGTGATGGAACATTCTTTTGAGCAGACTTTCGAATGCTAGAAACTCTAGCTTTTGATTGAAGAGTGGGTTGGATTATGGCGATATTTTCCATCTGTGTCTGAAATGCGAGAAACACATTGAAAACGCAATTTCCGCTTGAAAGGTGCGTGCATAGACCGTGATAAGTTAACGACGTTACCTTAACATTACTATCGGCGTTATTACTGTGAAGTCCGTTAAAAGTTAAAGATTTTCGAACATCGCTATTACGTTCTTGGATACCCTGTCCAGCATCTACATTCACTATCGGAACAGTGGATTTTGTGTCGTCGTGCGTGTGACCGGCTGTCGAAGATTGCGTCGAATTTGCAGACATGCCACTAAATCTAGTACCGGGAGTCGCCTCAACTTCCGGACTATTTTGTGTCTTGTTACCTGGCGGAGACGATCGGCGAAGTATGAACTGGACTTCGGACGCGTATTCTCCCCATTTTATCAAAATCTGAACAAAAAAATGAAACTTAGACCGCACTCTTTGTATCGGGTCATCAGTGTTTTGTGCCGAAGCAGTATAATTTGTCGAACGAGCACAAAACTCAAACGAGTAATTCGATTTTGATAAAATTGGCTCAAAAAATATCAATGTGCATTCCGCTCAAGGGACTTAGTAGATTTTTGCAACAGGATAATCACTCAGTACGATTATCGAACGAAATTTCAAAGTTTATCTCAAATCATTAGAAATTGTTCTTACTGTGACGGGATTCTCGTGCGGTGCCAGCAGTCGTTCATTGGAACGCCATCGTTCGATCAACGTGAACCGACCGGTCTGAGCAGTAGCATGGGCGAGAGCATAAACAACATCCTGGAAATATTGTATTATTCAGAGACAGTGTTGAATGAAATTTTCTGGAATGCAGTTTATCAAATGTCGTACAAACATCGAGTAACTTTTATTTTTCGTATTTATTTTGTGAATTTCTAACCAATCAAAAAATCTTCGTGGTGGTGCAAGGCATTAAAGTACATTGAACATGGGAACTCGTTGTTTTTGAGCTGAAACTGTTTGGAATTATTTACAACAGCCTCTGCAAAGATTTATTTGTTTTGGAAAATTTTTCAGGACTCAGGAATCTCGAAATATTTTCTCAACAAAATTCAAATATTTTTATTTTAGGTTCATTGCACTTGGGATCACGATGCACCAAAAGGAACCAAAAAAAGCCACATTGGTCGATGAAAGAGAGGAACGTAATGTGTTGTTTGTTGTGAATTAGTGGGAATCGATTTAAAAAAGGAAATTATTACAATTTGAAGAATAAATGGCGTACCTGGCAGGTTGTTAATTCGGTGACACCGCATACGATTCGTTGAATACCCTCCACCCACACCTTAAGTTCCATTACGTTATTAACAATGTATTCCTCGTAACTGGTTGTTTTCCATGATCGAATTTCTAACGATTATTTTTCGACAACTGTTTTGTATTATAGAAGCACGAATGTTATGGCTAACCAAAAACACAAGGGAAATACATTTTTGTAAACAAATGAGTGTCGCTAGCACGGAGACTAGACTCGGGCGACATTAATCAGCAGAGTGACACATTTGACAGTCTCGTTAAGTTAGCCGTTTCACATGAACTTTTATAGTTTACTTTTTTTTACGTATCGTCTCTCCAGTCAATGTTGATTCATTCGGAAAGTTTATGCGCGAATGCATTATTTTTAAATCGAGAAAAAAATAGCTTCGATTTATTTCTAGGAGATTCGTAGATTTTTTGGCATTGCGGTTTTTTTTTCTATCCGGTTTTATATCGACGCGGAATCTTTTTTGTCGGACACGGATATAATGATTAAATTGTTTGTTGGCTCATTGTGTTCAGTGTACCTTTTCATTGATAATAACTCTATATATATATATATATATGTATAAATCTGCTTCTGGTAGGTGGCTCCAGAGAAGTCTTTAGCGTCGAGCTTGGGAACTACTTGATGCATCATGAAGTTGGCTAGAGAATTTACAAACTTTGCTGCTTCGTATAAACGTAACGGTTATTTGGGAATGATTTATTCAACAAAGCTCAGCCGGACTGGTAGATTTCTGCACTCGTCCGTACTGACCAATTTCAATTATAACGCTTTGTTTTTTTGCGTTACATACTTTCCCGTTATTCAAATAGCTTTTCCCATTTGCTCGCGTGCTTTTACACGTGACGCGAAGTGACGTCTCGAAAAAAATTGCAAATTCTCGCGCCCTGAATGGAACGTCGTAATTTGAATCTTGACTTTTTTAACTTTTAGAATTACTTGATTTTTATTTTCGTCGATATATACAGATTAGTCGCTTGGTATCGCACGCGAAATACGACGAAGAAATAATAGACCTTCAGCTTTCTTCGGTCTTTTTTTATAATGATGACATGACTGAATATAGTTGAATACCCATTGCTACGATCCACTATAGTAGGAGTTAGTACATAATAACGCCACAAGGCTTCTCCGTAACAGCTCGTGTCTGAGTTTTTCTCTGTCTTTCTCCCTCGGTATCCTGCTATCCTTCTCTTTAAAGTTTTGTGTGTATACGCTCGTTAACTCGTGTCCTCGTGTCTGCTACAAGAAAAAATTTGCGTGGTGTGCGCGCGCGGTTATTAGACGACACAACAAACTGAGAGAAACCGAACTGCGAGAGTTATCGAGAGGCGAAAAGCCTATTATTTATCGTTGCGAAGAAAAGCCTAAAGTTTTGAACATTGAAAGAACGCACCCAAATTTCGTCATTATTCTCACTTTCAAACATTACATCCTCGAGCTTTTCATCCGATCTTGGAAAGTTGGTTTTTTTTTCGAGGCCGAGAAAGAGAGAGAATAAGAATTCCCATCGAAGTCTAAAGAGCACCAAGAAATTCGGAGATCCCTCGAAACGAGAATTTGTTTTTTCGTGACAAGGGATCTCTGACGAGCAGCCTCGTGCGTTTCATCGCCTTTTCAGTTAGTGCTCGGACTTTAGAAAGACAGCGAAATAAAAAAACTTGTCACGGTCTCGCTAATCGGGAGACTCACGATTCGCGAAACGTCCTCGAGAGAGGAAGAGGATCAACAAATCGTGAGCCCTGGTGTTTTCGCAAATGGCCGACAATTGGACACAGAGCATTGTCTGCCGGTTTGTATTTATTTTTGTGCTCGTTCATCCATCAATAATTTATCAATAACACCATTTTTTCGCTTTGTTTACTACCTCGAAAAGTCGTAAGAGGACTTTTGGCCTCTTTCTCACTCCTCGCGAATAAACATCGCGATTTTCCCTACGAAATTGATATTCCATGCAAAATCTGTGCGTTTTTAAGCCAAACATTTATTTTAGATATTACAAAAATGGCATATGTCGGGAAGGTGACAACTGTCGGTACAATCATGCCAGAACAAGCTCGGACGACGCCGTCGTTCACAATACCAACGACACACCGCCTCAAGCCACCGCCCCACTAGCCACATGTCGATTTTTCAAATGGGGCACGTGCAAATTTGGCGCAAACTGTCGTTTTGCTCACGAGGCTAAAGAAGACACCGCCAGGACAAATTCCAAAACCAACAGAGGCGAATCGTCCGTCGGCACGTCCGACTGCGCCTCTACAAGTTCTTCTTCCTCTTCCGAATCCATTCTCGACAAGACGTAAGGTTTTACCTCAATTTTCCATCATTCGCATTGTAATTTACGTTTTTGAATTTTTCGACCAATGGGAATCATGTGTGCAGGCTCGAATTTGTTCTTTTTGCAAAGTCACACAGTCTCGAAATATTTCACAAGAAAAACAATAGAAGAAAATCAAATTTTTGCGTTGGATCGATTGAAGAATCTTAACCCTTCGAGTACACACTGGGTCGTTTTGACCCCATCAATTTTTTCCCAATTTTGTCATCTAATTTTTGTTTTCATCAAAAAATAAACTCGTCGCCATGAAATATGAACAATTTACTACAAAAAGCATATCTACAAAAAAAAACAAAAAAAAATTCATATTTTCCCGGGAAACAACGATTTGCAAAGAGCCTCGGGTCAGATTGACCCAATATGTAATTATATGAGGTGTGCACTCGAAGGATTGACACTTGTTTTTGTATTTTTCAGTTCTTTGTCCGTTTGAGGAACTAAAATTGTTTCTCGAACGTTTTGCAATGTTAAAAATGTCGTTACCACAAAGTGGAGTTCCTTTTGGTACAAAAACGTGTAAATGTGTTTGCAGTAAAGAAGCAGGAACACGGCTTGCCGAAGAATGGGTAAAAGCGCCGGAATTTGTACCGTCATTTGGAACGAGCGGGTCGAACATTAGTTCCGAAGAATCAGCGTCAACGACAGGAGCGCCAACTTCTTACGCCAGAGCTGTTTGCAGCTCGGGACAAACGTCAAATCCAGCCTCAGAGCCTTTGTGTCCTTACGCCGAAGCGAGTGGTATATGCAAGAAAATCGACTGCCCTTATCTTCATGGTATCACGTGCGAAATGTGCGGTAGGGCCGCGCTTCATCCGTTCAACGATGAATTACGACAACAACACACGAACGTGAGTTTTACTTTCTCGAGATTTTTCGAGATATTCAACGTACACACCACTTTTTTATTAACATTGATTCACACGTTATAATCACCTCATCAAATTCTTACATGCGTTGCTATTTTTTGGACATGCTTTTCTCTCATTTTCAAAAAATCGTGATCAATCTTTCGAATCAAACGACTGTCAGTTTTTATCAACGTATTTCTTATCTTCGTATGTTTGCGGTTGATCGAGAAGGGGTTTGAAAAATGTATATGTTTTTGAATTGCACGACAGGCGTGTATAAAACAGCACGAAGCAGACATGGAGCTATCGTTTGCGATTCAACGAAGTCGTGACAAATCTTGCGGCGTTTGTTTCGAAGTAATAATGGAGAAATCAACAGCAGAGCAGAGATTTGGTATACTGCCGAATTGCAATCATTGCTTTTGTCTCGGTTGCATAAGGAAATGGCGACAGGCGACGCAATTCGAAAATAAGATCATACGTTCTTGCCCCGAGTGCCGTGTACCATCGGACTTTGTGTGTCCTAGCACGTACTGGGTCGACACAAAAGAGGAGAAGGAAAAACTTATCGTCGAGTACAAAGAAGCGTTGAGCCTTAAGGACTGCAAATATTTCAACAAAGGCCGTGGCAAATGTCCCTTTGGCAACAAATGTTTTTACCTTCACGCTCTTCCGGACGGCACGAAAACCGACGTTGGACCGCCTGTTCGACAAGATCCGTTTTCTGATGACGATTGGGACTTTTTCGAGGTAAATATTTCATCTTATTCTTTCCCCCGTTCGAGCAGCTCAAATTTGACACAAAATTCGTCTTTGAAAAGTTACAAATATCCAAATTTACGAAAACATCGATTTTTCAACGTTTTGAATGTTTTGTTCGAGAAAAAAATTCACAGAAATTCTATCTGATGTGTACGACGCGCGTTTCTCTAGACCGCACCAATAATTGCATGAAAATCTGATTATTCCTCTCGATTTATCTGAATATTTTGTAATCACACGACGAAAATAAAAACTTGCAGCATCACGTACTTTTGTGGAACTTCTTGGACATGCGTGATAATCAATGGGTGATGATGGACGACCGTGATGAAGTGGTTTTCGTGTTCTCAGACTCGGAAGATTCTGATTGGTCCGGATAAGGTCGGGATAAGGAACAAAAACCAGCGGAAAAGTGTGAAGAAAATTGAATGAAAAAGAAAAAAATGCAATTGGCCACAAAATGGCAGACAAACCACGAAAAATCTTGTCGGTCGGAGCAAACGAGAGGGCATAACGTATATTTGCGATAAATAATGGTAAACGCTCTAACGTTTCGGGAGTCTTTTCGCCGCAAGAGGATTTAAAAAAAAGGCTAATTATTTGGCAGCCTCAAAAATCAAGTTAATGTCTGCTTGCAGTCCTGTTAATTTGTAAGTTTCAACACGCGTAGCGAACACGCTCACACACTTACACGTTTTCACACGATTTATTAAGTGATCGTTGATTGCAGCCCCGCCTCTCCTTACAGCAGCGGCTTTTTTCTTCTTCGGGAATAAAAAGGGTATTTATATGAATGTAGGCAAGTTATTCGTGCGTTCTAACCAAGGCGTCATTGGAGCGTGATAAGCATTAATAATTCCTTCCTTCGTCTCTTGAAACTTTGAGACATTAAATATCTCGGGTTTGGCAACAATTTCAAACAAACCCAAACAAACAAACAAAAGAGTCAACGAGCTCTTTTTTAGAAAAGCGATGAGAAAAAGGAAATAAAAGGAGCACGAACGAAGGAAAAAACTAAAATTAATAGGTAATCCGTCGCATTTCGTAAGGGTGAAGAAAAAGTTGAAAAACAACAAAAAAAAGAAAGAAAACTGCTATTTGTAAAGTCTAGAATTAGCTATGTGACGCTAGCTGATTGTAAAACGCTCAATCGTGCGGCTCGGTAAGAGTTTTCTAACAAACAACAACAACAACAACAATAACAAATATTTCATGTTCGATAGAGAGCGTTCGCGGCTGTTTTTGTCGTTTTCCCACCGCGAGGAACCACGATCTCTCGATAAACCCTAACAAACCCCTAAACGAGAATGAGAATGAAAACGAATAAAAATCTCATCGAGTCATCGGCATTATTGTTTAAGTTTCGCGAATGTGAACTCTTTTCTGTTTTTTTGTTTTTTTTTCCTCGAATTTACGTACACACGAGTCAACTTTTCATCTTGAATGTTCTAGGATCTTCGATATTAATTGTCAAATATACACTCATGCAATTAATCGTCATTAGCTACGACACGCTGCAAAGAAAGAGTGAGAAAGAGAGCGCGCGCGAGAGTAGAAAAAGTAAAGAGTTGGCAATGTGTAACGCGGGCAATATTTTCGTTATTCTTCTCGTCAATTTCTTCGTTCGTCTCGAAAGCGTAATAAAAATTTTGTCCGAACAAAATGTGTGAACAATCTCCAAATTCCGAGGATAATACAAAAGAAAACGAAAAAAAAATTATAGTCACTAAGAAAACAAAGGAAAAAAACGTACTAAGCCCAAAAGAGGGTCCACGGCAAAGACGATAAACGTTTCATAGAATAATTATAAAAGCGGTCTTATCGTTAACCGGTTTATATTGATTGTTAAAAAAAAAAACATACTGTAAAAAAAAAATGAGAAAAAAAAAGCGAGAGAGAAAAAATAATTAAGACTCAGGAGCTTCCGCAGAGTCAATTGTGTCCTGCTTGAATCACAAATCGGGCTGTTTGAGATTTTCGCAAAAATTTTACGTGTCATAGGATATACAGATAGAATTTTTCTTTTTGTCAACTCGCGCGTATTTGTTATATATTATATCACGTAGGATAAGCGCGATGGTCGAATAACCCGAAGTTTCATCACCCCACACACCATTCGACGATGTTTGGCTTCGATTTCATTTCGTACAACAATATATTTTTGTTATTGGAATAGACGTGTATTAAACTAAAAAAGATAAAAAAACCAACAAGAGCGTATAAACTTTTATTTATTTTCTTTATTTTAATATCCTTTTGAAATTTGTGAGACAAAAAGTTTCTCTAACAAGGTTCTTTGTACATTCGAAATAATATTCAGTCTTTGACGTAAAACACCATCAAAGATAGCACTGTCAACATGTCCATCCATAGAACGAAGGCACTTCGGGTCGCAAAGTAATTATTTATTAATATTTATCATCCTATATATATTTATTTATATAACTGCTAAAATTCATTTTTTATCCATTCACGATGGATGATGTCGCGCGATGAACGATAATACCTGCTTAATTCTATTGCAAGGCTACGTGGCTGTACAATTAATCAAAAGGCACCGAATTGCTGTCTGAGTTTTTTCTTTTCCATTGGATAAAACGTTTTCGTAACGAAATTTGTATCGTTTGTCACGTATTTCAATGTGATGATCACGCGATATAGCCTCTTCGTTTCGTGGCAACGAGACTTTTCTCTCATTCACGTTTTAGAACAAAAGAAATTTTTAAGTCGAATCAATCGGCTTGAAAAAAAGCGGTAAGTATTTTACACAATCATCGATACCTCTGTTGAAATCAATTGTTAAATATTTTAAGGCAGAAAAAAATGTCACCCTGTATTCACATTAGAGATAAACAAAATCAGATTCACCAATTTTTCAATTATAATGACAATTGGTTGTCGATATTAATACGAATTTGCGTCATTACGTCCATAAACCATCAACAATCAAATTTCAATGAAATTTTATCGTCGGTTATAGATTTGCAACGAATACGAATTACTTTTGAAAATTTACTTCAAAATTGAGGCGAATCACGTTTTTTTCATAAGTTGATTAAACAATTTTTATGTTTACAAAAAAATAAACTGATTTTGTTAATCTCTATTGTTGTAAATTTATACAACGGTGGAATCTTCAGCAGAAGGACGATGAATGGTGGTTCCCCGCCACTCTTCATCTTCGTTGGTTTCGATCGGTTGTCTTCTGGTTAAATTACTATACGGTTGACAAGTCATTCTTTGAACGGGTTCATAAATTCTACGTTGTACAGGATTAAGGGGTAAATTACTGGTATCTTCGTCCCTGATGAGGGTTTCGTTACGTCGTCTAGAAAGTACATCATCGTCGTCAGCCTCGACATTCGATAGTGGAACACTGGTTTGAGTGTTGGTCGTTGTACCACTTTCGTTTCGTTTTCGATATTTCGTAGAGTACTTATAAAAATCTGACATTTCAAAAGGTTTCGTAACTTCGCGATAAGGTTGATATTTACCCGCTTGTACAATGGTACAGATGTCGGGAGAACGATCGTTGTTGCTCGTGTTTATTATTTGTTCGTCTACGACAGCGTGAACGTTTCGTCGTTTGGATTCGGCAGGGATTTCCAAGCTCTTGGGAGAGGCAGGATGACGTTGCGGTTGCTGAGGTTGTTGCGGGATGTTTTGTTGGGGATAAAGTCTCTGAGATCGTGGTTCTAACGGACCAAGGACGATGTCTCTGGAACTGGAAGATGGCAACGGAGGCGAAGGAAGAGGAGGTGGAGCCGGAGGAGGTGTTGAACCGATAGGTTGTCTGACATGATGCGGAGAGGAGGGTTGGACAATTTTTCGTGGCGGGCCGATTTCCCGATGGGACGAATCGCTCACGTATTCGTAGGTCGTTGGGATCGCTCCGCTCGCCGAATAACTCGAGTCCATCGAGGTCTCGTACCATTCTTTCTCTTTGACACGAGAACGTGCCATTGTGTCGTCTCTGCTGCTCGTCTGTGACATAATTTCTCGAGGATGAATACCGTCCGGGCTCCCGACGATGCTCTGTTGTTGATGCTGCTGTTGCTGTTGCCAAGTCTCGACGCTTCCTAGCGACTGAGTTCTCAGAAGAGTCCTGGGCGGTGGTGGCGGCGACGGTGAAATCGTCTCGTAGCAAGATGTCGTGCTCGGTCCGATTTGTTGCTGATGTACCTGTGAATTGTAATTTTGATGATGCGACGTTACCGCTGATGCCGATGAAAATTTCGATGGACCAGCCAAACCTAAAACATAATCTCTCGTGCCTGTAACATTATGATTGTGTTGACTCCCATAATTCTCTCTGTCCTCTAGGCTGCCGCGATCCTTCATTTGTAACAGTGGATTGTACGGAGCGCTACAATGAGCGTTGTACTTCCGACGATCGAGACTACCGAATCGATCATTCGAAGTATTGGACGGTTCCTCCGGACACCAAACAATCTCATCGTTCTCGCGTATCCAATAACCGGCTGCGAGTTGACCGTCCGATCTCGTTGATTCTTGCAAACTCGTCTTTGAAAGTCTGTTCAAAGGAGCTGCAACGGTTTCTCTTCTCTCACTGCCACGTGTCTGACTCTGTGACGAATTTTTACGTTGCGATGCCCGTTGTTCATCCGGCAGCGTTCCGTAACGATTTTGCAAACGATTCACAAACTCGTCCGATTGATAATAAGCCGGTTGATTATCGAGATAAGGTGGATGTTGATAATTCGACGAATAATTGTGATGCAACGGCGGCTTTTGGTGCAACACCGTGTGTTGCTGTTCCGGCATATTGTGTCTTGAATTTTGTGAATCGAGCAGTCTTTTTTGCTGCATTTGGCGATAACGAATTTGACGCTCCTCCTCGGTATATGTGTTTGGTATCGTACGATACGTTCTCTCCGTGTCTTGACAATATTTCGGAACAGTCGTATTAACCGGTGCGTTGTTGCCCTGCGAATACGTTCGCTGTCGATAACGTTCGGGCAAAATGTAAACATCGTGATTATCGTTCAAGTCGTTTTCCGGATATTTGGCGTTCCTACGACGAGCACGATCGATCTGAGGATCCAAATTCGATCCCACCAGTGTGTGATTGAAATTTCTAATGTCCGAGGCCAAATTCAGAGTCGGCGAATCCTCGTCGGCCATTCCTGTACGGTAACTACGCGGGCTCCAAGCATTTTGTCGGTAGGTCTGATTTTGTAACTGAGTTTCGATTCCCAATGGACTCAAGCTCACACCGCTTTCTTGGAGAATATTCCGAGGAGATAACGTTTTAGCACCGCTTGGGCTATATCCTTAAATGCAACAAAATTACTTTGGGTTAGTAAAAACTTTATACAGAATTGTTAACCGATAAAAAATCGTTTGATAAGTTTTTGATTTTCTAACGTTTGTTATCGAATAAAACTTCTCACTCTGTTTTGTTTTTATTTTTAATCCTTCGTCTGTAAACCTGGATCATTCGTGTCTCGGCAAATACGACGGATCGATCGACATATTGGATCAAAAATGGATGAAGAAATTTATTTTTCTACAATTTTGTAATTGAAATTCCAAGTTGAAGATTTTGATGAGCACCCTGAATTTTTACAGAATCTCGGAATGTAATGACAAGCTCGAAGAACACACCGTTCTTCGTCCAGGTTTACAGACGGAAGGCTCGGAAAAAACGTTTGTAGAGGAAGAATTAAAATACCTGGACTATCCAACGGCGGGCGAGGCTTTTTCGTTCGGTGTTTAGCGTTTGTTTGAGCACCGTCTACGCAAGTGTGAGAAGAAGATTCCAGCGGAGTCGTACTCGACTGTCTGTGTATACGTCCATAAGTTTGACGTATGAAACTCAAACGAGCTTCGAGTTCTCTCAGTCTCCTCTGACTCTGTTGATAAATGGAGCGATGTTTGCGACGCACCGTCTTGCTTTCCGCAGGATCGTTCAATTTCCTCAGGGAGGTTTCAGCAATGTCGATTTGGACCTGGCGTTCCAATTCCAGGGCTGATTCCTCCTGCGATTCGAACATGATCGTGAAATGCGACGAGGTTTTTAAACCTCGATAGAAATGACTTTGAGATGGGAAACAAAGCGAACTCACTGCTTCGTTAGTTTTGAGCCGGTTGATAAGATTCTGCGGATATGCCAAACAGGTACCGACTCGTTTGTGGAAAGCGGGTGGACTTTCTCCTGGTTCTAATGGAATTTCCGGCGGCAATACGCCTGTCAGTTCAGCCTCGTTCAGGCATAAACTTTTGAGTTCGTTGTTTTTGAGGGCAAGCTTCTCTTGAAGCTGCTCTCGTCGCTGTTGCAGCCATTGTAACCTTGCTGACAAAGATACATCGGTTGCTGGACTTGGTGCTGTACCAGCCATCACTATTTTCAGGGAATTATTATGTTTTTAATGTAAAAGTATCATTATTTTACTTCCTATTCGATATTTCAAGCGAAATGTTGATTTTTCTGATCGAAGTGTTTGTTTGGTTAAAGCGAATTTTCCGAAAGAAAGATTCAATTTTGAATAGTGAAATTAATTATTTACTCCGTTTTTTTAGCATCAAGTTCGTGGATAACCTTAAATATACGTATAGCGTGTTTACTCACCCATATTACAAGCTCGTTTAGTCAGAGTACCCTGACTCTATATTCCCTCGTATCTCATGCGTTGGAATATTCTACGTTTGTAGAATCGATTGCGATTGTACAGGAAGATGTACGATTGAGTAATAAAAATGCATATTTATCACATGAATATATGTATCAATGTAATATATATACTATATTTTTCCAGCAGCGAGTATATTGAGTTAGGCCTGACGCGATTTTTCGTCACCACCCATAGAGCACCATAATTCCTTGTATCCGTTTCGTTAAAACCCAATAATTGCGTTACTCCATTCACATATAAATGCACAAGAAAAAAAACACTGCTACTCCATCGTCGCGGACGTCAGCAACAAGTCGTAAAGACAATTGTCCAATTGTCGTTATTGTTAAAACGTTTCGTTACAAAAAAATATATACATATATATGAGCAGCGGAATGTTTTATGAGTACTATGCGCGAAGTAAACTCTCGTTAAGTTTCAAGCTCGGCGTAACTATACACAAATACACAATGGCGCCCTAGCACCGTGAAAACTTCACATATACAATTACCTCCGTAAACTTAGCCGAACAACTTTAATTTTTCGAATTTCTAATTAATCATATCTTTTAGTATTCGTCCAGTGGTTATCAGTACCGCAATAAAAATTTTCAGTGGTGATTAATTATGTTGTAATTGATAATAAAAAATTTTGGCTCAAGTTGGCCGAACATCCTCTATTTTTTACGCATTTATTTAAATTAAATGTCAAATCGATGTAGAATCTCTCGGTGGTCATCAAGTCTTTATTTTCCTAATTACGGAATAATTAATTACCACTCAACATTATTATTACACCACTGATGCCCACTCAACGATTTTCTTTCGATTAAGCTTAATTAGAACGTTATCGGGTGGTAATAACTTATTTGTCCGGCTAAATCCGAACTATTGACTACTCAACGTACATTACAACTTAAATGTTTGTGACCACCGAGAGATTCTACATCGATTTGACATTTAATTTAAATAAATGCGTAAAAAATAGAGGATGTTCGACCAACTCGAGCCAAAATTTTTTATTATCAAATACAACATAATTAATCACCACTGAACATTTTTATTGCGGTACTGATAACCACTGGACGAATACTAAAAGATATGATTGATAAAAAATTCGAAAAATTAAAGTTGTTCGGCTAAGTTTACGGAGGTAACGTCCCCCAATCTTTCCCACACCGCAGCGCCATCATCTTTATACTTTAGGCGGCCATTTGAGGAACTTCTATTCGCAGACGGGTCTCTCGCTCGTCGTGTGAGATTTGGGAGGTTCGAAAAAAAATGGCTTGCTCGGCGATACGATCCCCGATTTTGCGTAATCAGACGGTAAGAAACAATCACTATTTTATTTTTTTCATCTCTTCTGACACTTACTCTCCTCATCAAAACATCGAAAACCTTTTTATTCGTCTCGGCGATTTCTTGCTGAAAGACTGTTATGTAAAAGCTCCGAGCATTTCTCGACGTATAGAAAAAACCTGTCTGTGTTATGTATTTTGAGAAAATTTTCGTTTCCCATTATTCCTGAATCGTATATACCGAAAGTATTTGTAAACTTCGAAAACCGTTACCAGCCCGAACGAAATTGAATCGTAATGCCAATTCATCGACTTCTGTCACTTGACTTTTATCTAATAATAATAAAATTCCCTTTTTTCTCTCTCTCTCCGTATTTGTCAAATTCAGGTGCGCCACTACGCACTCGCCGCAACCGCTCAACATGCTCCAGCCACTCTCTCCGACGTCCAAGTTTTGAGCAACAAGGTTTCCCTTGCCGCGGTAGAAAACAACAGTCCTATTGCTCAAGTCTCCGTCGTCATTCGGTATTTATTCTTCACTTTTCAACAAGTACAGCATTTTTTTCTTTCTCCTTCATCTTATTCGGAGATCGAATTATTCCAACAGTTTCGAAATTCTTTTTCAAAATTATCAAGAGTACATAGAAAAAATTTCACAACTGTCAAAAATTTCAAGTTTATTCCGCTCAGGATCCCTGACCAGAAATTTTCTCTCGCACGTTCGGAGAGAAAATTAACTAAAAACGTTCCCTTCTATCGGGAATTTTATAAAAAATCGTTGTTCTAAGAGATTTTGGCAAAAACAGCAATTTTTCATGTAAATTGGACAAAAAATACGAAAAGTCGACGAAAAACATGAAATTTTTCCGTATTCTCAAGAGAATAGGAATTAAAAATCACCGTGTCTTTGCCGAAATCCTTTAGAAAGGCGACACAGGAGCAGGGACCGTGCCACAGTGATTTTCTCTATTATTTTTTCTCCGTGAATGTAATTCCTTGATCAGGCTCCAAAAAATCGTGCGACCAATAAATGCTCAATTTTTTAAAATGACTTTTATTTTAGTGCCGGCTCTCGGAACGAGACTTACGACACTCAGGGCATAAGTCATCTGTTGCGTCTCTGCGCGGGTCTGACAACGAGCCGAGCCACGACCTTCGGGATAACTCGCAATCTCCAACAGATCGGAGCAAATCTGACCGCGACGGCGGATCGTGAGACGCTCTCGTACACGCTCCAAGTCACCAGAGACAAGCTGTAAGCTTTTTCAAAGTTAATTCAATGTTTTCAAACGTCGAGAGTCAACGAGAAGAAAAATATTCTCGGGGCAGCCGAATTTCTTAATGATTTTTTGAACCTTTTTGTTTTTTTTGTATTTTGAAACTTCCGTTTGTCGTAACGAATTACTTTTTCTTCCAACAGCGGAGAAGCCCTCCAATATTTGGAAGATGTTGCTACACATCAGGTTTTCAAGCCATGGGAAGTAGCTGAACAATCAAAACGTATGCGCTACGAACTCTCATCTCTACCAGAGACGACGCGCATCCTTGAACTTTTGCACAAAGCCGCGTTCAGGTCCGGATTGGGTTATTCTCTCTATTCGCCCAAGCGTCAAATTGACAAAATATCTCCCGAAACTGTAAGTTTCCGTTTCTAACAAGTTTTTTAAATGAAAATCAATTCCATATTCCGAATAATTTTGTCCCAACGATAATTTTCGTTTTCTATTTTGTGTTTTAAAATCGTTTGCACGGAGAAAAAAAGTCGCTGCTCCAAAGGATTTTAGCAAAGATGTAGCAATTTTGAATTCGCATGTATCAAGAAAATAATGTCAAATTTTTGCATTTTTCGCGTTCTTTTAAAATCGTTGTATTCCGGTAAATATGATTTTTGGTAGAAACGTTTTTTGTACTTAATTATCAATATTTCATAGCTCTAAATGAGTTTTTTGACGGAAACGAAAAGTAAATGCCACAAAATTCGTAGCCATGAAATACCAAACAATCAGCGACAAAAAATTGTTGGGGTCGAATTGACCCAGTGTGTACTCGACCAGGTAAAATTGATATTCTCTTGAAAATAGCGAAAGTTTCCACATTTTTCGCCCAATTTCGGATGAAAAATTTCTACGTATTAGCTGAAGGCCGGACGATATGTCATAGTAATTTTTTGATACATTATTTTCTCTGTGTAGAAAATTTCTTCACAAGAAATTTGGTTTTTTTTTTTGCTAGAGAAATTAATTGGAAAAATGGATTTTCAAAAGCGCGAAAAAATTCTCCAATGAGTCAAACTGAATGTGTTTTGCAGTTGCAACATTTTGTCAACACTTGGTTCTCGGGTTCGAGATGCGCAGTCGTATCAACCGGAGCCTCGCTCGGAGAAGTGTCTGCGTTCGCGGCCAACCTGAAGCTTGCCGGTGGCAATGCTTCCAGCCCTGCGTCCAAGTTCTGGGGCGGCGAAGTCCGCAAAGAGCGTAATTCTGAGCTCGCAACTGTCGCGTTGGCCGTCGAAGGCTCTGGCCTCGATAAGGAGAAAGATGCTCTGGCGTTCGCCGTTTTGCAACAAGTCGCCGGTACAGGCCCTCGCGCTAAATGGGGAAGCAGCACTGCTCCGCTTTACAAAGCCGTTGCATCCGCTGCAGGAAGCGATCCTTTTGCAGTTTCCGCTTTTAATGCGAGCTACTCTGACGCTGGATTGTTCGGTTTCGTTTTGTCCGCTCCCGCCAATGTTGCTGGCTCGGTAAAATCCTTAAAATAATTCAAAAAATCTATTTTCACCCAATAATCCAAATTTTTTACCAATTCCAATGACAAAATTCTTATTTTTCATTTTTCATATTCATTCAGTTGACCAAAGCCGCTTACAAGTGGCTGCGTGCACCGACTCTCAGCGACGCCGACATCAATCGTGGCAAGAACGACCTCAAGGCTGCGATTTTGTTCGCCAACGACAACAACGCCTCGCTATTGGAAAGTCTCGGTCAACAAGTCGCTCTCAAGGGTCGCGTAATATCTCCTCTCGCCATCGCAAACGAAGTAGACAAAATTTCTGCCAACGATGTCAAGAGCGTGAGTCCAAAAATTACGTTTTCCAAAAAAATCGTTAAAATCAAAAAAGTGGCTAGCGTAATTTTTGACCAATTTCCCTAGCTCAGAAGTGACTTGTGGAAATTTTGAAACTGAATAATTTCCCGAATCCAATGATGAAAAATCATTTTTCCAAATTTTTTCCTCGATTCCTACGATTAATTTTGTCGTCTTTGTTTTTTTGTGTTTTTTTTTTTTATTAGGTCGCCACTCGTCTCGGCGGAAAAGTTGCGATGGCATCGATCGGTGATTTGTCGTGCGTTCCTCACATAGATCAACTGAGTTAGATATCGTTGAATCTAACATTCCGATGTCTGTATTAGTAACAAACTTTCTCGTATTTATGAATAATAACCGAGAGAACGGACGTCATTCGCAGAATCGTAAAAACGAGTGCGCAATGCGTTTCATCCCCTACAATTCATGTAATTGTGTACATACTAAATAAAAGTTTCGAATAGCCGATGGGGAAAATTGTTTTTTCACTTTTTTCTTATAAAAATTAAAGCACCACCTTTTTTTTGGCTGCTGGCCATTTTTTTATTATTATTTTCAGTACAATTGCACCTCCTCTATTGAATAAAATTTGTTGAAATCCTTGAGCGAAGGTTTGAGAGGTTTCCCATTGATGACTCTGCTCAGCATTGGCCTAAGATTTTCAATATCTCGGAGCAACTGAAACTGTCGAAGGAGAAGATTTATAAAAAGGCGTTTCGATAAATACGCGGAGAGAAAAGTTAATTAAAAATTGCTGTAGCCTTCCCTGCGGTATGGACCTACAGGTGCATACTGGGTCAAATTGACCCAGGGCGATTTTTTACATCGTTGTATTCCGGTAAATGTGAATTTTTTCTTTTTTTTTGTAGAAACGTTTTTGTAGCAAATTATCTATATTTTATGGCTCTCAATTTATTTGCAGACGAAAAAGAAAATTCAATGCCAAACTATCGGGGACAGAAAATTTTCGGGGTCAAATTGACCCAGTGTGTACTCAAAGGAGTAAATTCATGTTCTCTTGAAAATAGACGAAAAATTTGTCATTTTTTGCGTTTTCAAATCTTTGCATTGTCGTAAATATGAATTTTTTGTTTTTTTTTTGTATAGAAACGTTTCTGGTAGTAAATTATCCATATTTCCTGGCCCTCAATTCATTTTTTAATGAAAACGGAAATTAAATGCCAAAATAATCGTTGCCATTGAATGCGAAACGATTGGGGACAGAAAATTTTCGGGGTCAAATTGACCCAGTGTGTACTCAAAGAAGTAAATTCATGTTCTCTTGAAAATAGAGGAAAAATTTGACATCATTTGCGTTTTCAAATCTTTGCATTCTCGTAAATATGAATTTTTTGTTTTTTTTTTGTATAGGAACGTTTTTGGTAGTAAATTATCCATATTTCCTGGCCCTCAATTCATTTTTCAATGAAAACGGAAATTAAATGCCAAAATAATCGTTGCCATTGAATGCGAATCGATCGGGGACAGAAAATTTTCGGGGTCAAATTGACCCAGTGTGTACTCAAAGGAGTGAATTCATGTTCTCTTGAAAATAGAGGAAAAATTTGACATCATTTGCGTTTTCAAATCTTTGCATTCTCGTAAATATGAATTTTTTGTTTTTTTTTTGTATAGGAACGTTTTTGGTAGTAAATTATCCATATTTCCTGGCCCTCAATTCATTTTTCAATGAAAACGGAAATTAAATGCCAAAATAATCGTTGCCATTGAATGCGAAACGATCGGGGACAGAAAATTTTCGGGGTCAAATTGACCCAGTGTGTACTCGAAGGCATCAATTCTTATTTTCTCGAAAATAGCAAGAAATTTGACATTCTTTATCCAATTGTTACGTAGTTTTTATATGATTTTCTCTCCGTGTACAGAATTATTATTTCGCTGCAGGAAAAATGTGAACTCACGTGTTCTTCCAGCAGAGTCGCCAATTTGTTAAGAACTTCTAGAACTCCAGGGTCTTGGGAAAGGAGATAATTCTGATAATGAGAATCTAGCAAGAGGCTGCACCATTCGTAAATTTGCCTGTCATCAGGTTCGACCGGATGGTCGTAAATGTCGTCGGAGTTTTCCAATTTTTCGATCAAGTACCTCGTGAGGGTGAGGATTTCGTTGAAGCTCAATTCGGACTTGAGGTAAGTGATGAGGGAAAGATCGGAGAAAGTGCACCGAAACAATCGATCGAGGAAGCAATTACGAGAGACGGAAGCAGCAACGTGAGATTTTCTTTTTCCAACCGAATTGCCATTTTGTCGAGGAGAAACGAACGTTTGTTCCGGGGTCCTGAGGCAAAACGACAACAGATCGATCAGCAGCTTTTCTGGCAAGTCCCCGAAGTTATCGAGACACCAGATGATCGTGGAGACGTCCTTGGACTCGATGAGTTGCGGGAGGAACGTGCGATGGATCGCTGCGTCGCTGGCGCCCTCGTTCAGCGAAACGTTTATTTGCTTCGCGATCCTCGACGGGATATCCTTGGTGAATATTTTCGTCGGCAAAGGTGAATTCTCGTTCTGCCAGTGGGCGACGATCGACTCTTGGATGACAACAACCTCGTTGTCGTCGTTGCCATTCTCGTTCGCTTTGAAGTTCAACGAAGAGCCTAACATCGCTTCGATCCTCTGGGAAGAGAGACGATACGGAGCTATCGCCAAGTGACGATTCGCTGCGAGCAAAAGCTTGTCCTCGATCCGCCACAGCTTCGCCTCTCTCGTGTACAGTTTGAGCTTTTGTACCGCTTGTACGAGCTTGAATTGCACGTTGTAAATCAAAAGAACCGAACCTTCTTCTTGGGCGTCGGCTCCGTACGCGGCGATCGTCGATTCGTTCAGTGCGACCATCACAACCGGATGTTTCGTGTTTATCGCAGTAACTACGCTCACCAAAATACCCGGCACAGGAGTAGTGCACGTCCCTATCAAAGGATAACTGTACAATCGTCCGTGCGACCAAAGCGTCAACAACGAAGCGTTGCTTTTGTGCTGGAGAATAACGTGCCCGACCAGATCCTCTGACGTGCGTTTCAGCTCGATCCTAGTCGCGTGTTCCGGGTCTTCCAGACACGTATCCCCTCGCAGACCCACAACCAAATAATTGTAAGACTGATCCGTCTTTGTCAACGCGCACAAATACGTTCTCCCCTCAAAATTAACCAACTGACAATTCTGTAATTTTTCTTCCGGCTTCAAAATCCCTCGGGACGACCATGTTTTTCTGTTCTCCAAAGCCCACCTCAGCGACGCCGTTGCTCCGTCTTGTCGCACCAACACCGGCGATCCATCCTCCAAGGACAATATCGTGTAAAATGGAAAATTGAATTTGTGTCTTTTGACCTTGTCCAGGTCCGTCTCGTCGCGGTTCCATACTCTTATGTATTTTTCATTAAAAACCGCCGTGTAACGACCCGTTTCTTTGTCGTACGTAACTTGCGTCGTTAAACGCTCTTTGCTCGACCAACTGCTGACTTGTTTCAAGTCTTGGAGCTGAAAAAACCGAAGGAACTTGAGGTTTTTATCAAATCTTCGGATAATTCGTTTTTTTTCTTATTGCTACGATTTTTTTCGAAACAGAATCACGTAAACATTGGACAACAACAAAAAAATGCGCAGTGACTCGTTTTCTCGAGACTCGATTAGCAATTTTCGATTAATTAAGAAAATGCTTCGGAAAGTATTGGCGGAATGATAATCGGAGCTGCAATTCGATTGCATCAAAATTCAAGTACCAAGTGTAAGCGTTTCTAACCTTGTAGCGTATTACGATATTCCTTCCGAGCGTAACTATCGCACAAGCGGGATCGGCGTCTCTTTCTACACCGAGTAAACTTTGTTGGTCTATCAGTGGACACAAAGTATAATACGAACTGAGTTTAGCCATTTTTCAATTGTTTAACTAGTTTTAATAACAACAATAGAAACTTGTGCCGTTCGAACGCGCGAGCATGGCGCGACGTCAAGCAACGTGCTCTGTTTGGGGTTTATCCCCTCCTCGTCCTTTCTATTTTAGCTCGAGTGTTTGAAAAAACCACCAGATGGCGCGATCTAACAGCTGCCAAAATGGCGCTAATTCCAATCGAGTTCGAGTGTTCGTTCGCAAAGATACTAGAAGTGGAAACCCTACGAAACGGGGTAAATATTTACCCCACGAGTTTCGTTTTCGTCAAATCGTTCCGAAAGCAGTAATTTGACTGATAAGTACATGAACCTTTTCGTTTTTTTATACCGAAGAGATTGCTGGAGAGAAAATTCGATTTCGTCAAGATTTGGTTGGTGAAAAATCGATTGAAACATCCAAAAGTGCTAAAAAATGAATCTTAGAATAATCCCGCGCCCTTTCTCCCTTCGTTCTCCCGTTTTTTATTCTTTTACCGCATTTTTGACGAATGGGTGAAAAAAATGAGGTTATGGTTCTAGGCTTAATTTAGACACGCGAGTTCCAAATTCGTCTGGCGTAGTTTTAGAGTTCTAGGGTCAATAGTTCGAGCACGCGAAAAGACGCGTTCATTCTTTCCTCCCCAAATGATATTTGCATTTGTTCTAATGGAGCAAATACACGTGGCATTCAAGGACTTCGGAGGCTTGGCTGTGGACGCTTTACTCGCGGAAGTCGTTCGAGTGAGGGAAACGACAAATTTTTTAAAACAATAATTTCGGATAAACCTGTAGATTTTCGAATAATTATTCAGACTTTTCGAGTCATTTTATTTCGACATCGAAGAATAAGCTATAAATACAATTGGTCTAGTGCGAAGATACAAAAGAATATAAAATTATTTTGTCACGCGGGCATGGGAAGGTTTTTAAACTTTATTTTCTCGCAGTCATTCGTCCAAAGGGTCGCACGCAGTTGGTTCGCATTTGGCACTTTTTTAAATAATTCGACGGGGTTCAGACTTTTATCGGTGAATCTTGGGAATTACTTCCTTGCAAGCATTTTTGAGCCTCGTCAAGAAATATTGACGATGTCGAATTATACGCTTCGTATCGGTCGGAACAACAAGCAACCAAATTCGTTTCCAGCGTGTCCAACAAAGTCTGTAATTTCTTAATCGCCAAAGAATGTACAGCGTCGCGATGCGAGTCGGTGTTCCAGGCCTGACGAGACAAAAAAAGCAATTTATTTCGTTTAATTAATCAAATAAAGGAAATCAACTTTTGATGTTCACAAAAGTGAGAGTGCAGGGAAACTGCGAGCTTGAACGATATATACTCACGTCTTGCAAGCACGACTCCATGCGGTCGTTGTCGTCCGATCCGAAGCATTTTCGTGCTGCGATTTCGAAGTTATTCAATCGTTCCAATTTGGCAGCGACCGTTTGAGTAAAATCATTAAAATAATCTTCCACGGTTTCTGAGTGTTGGACAGTACAATCATTAATACTGGCGACTGCGTGGTTCGCCGATCGTCCCAATCGTCCGACCAATTCGAGGCAATTCGTAATATCATCGATAGGTTTCTCCTTACGAAAATCGTGAAACGCTGCTCGTTTCTGTGCGTAATAAAATCAATTCCAAACGTTATCCATGAATAAGGAAACTCCCAAATTTTTCTCACTCGAAAACCTCACGATTCTGACTCTTCGTATAAACTTTTTATCGCCAACTCACTTTATTCAAATCGTCAAAGATTTCATCGGACTTTTCGTTGTAAAAATCTGACATCTTAGTCAATATTTCGCCATAAACTTCAGCCGCAACTGCTTTAGAGTTCTCAGTCTCCGTTCTTATGGATTTCAACCCCGTTACCAATAATTCTTCCAGTTCTTTCGATCGCGAACTTGTACCATTCTTCCCACGGATTATGAACGCATTCGACGCCTAAAATTTTAAATAATTCCATTACGATAAGTTCCATGTCGACGATCTAAACGAACCGATTATTATTTTACATATTACATTACGTAATATGTACTATATACAGTATATGGACACGGAGAGAATTTTATATAAAAAATTACTATGTTACCATAGTTCCCTGGTACCATATCGTCCCCATGAGAATTTTTACCAATTACATACACTGAAAATAGAATTTTGTTAAAAATGGTCGATATTTTGTTGAACACGGCCAAATAAATATTTTTCGATAATTACAAAATTTTCGTTATTTTGGCAGAATATTTGGTTTCTAATGGAATTGTCAGCAAAATTAACGATTGGAAGGACAAAAATTTGATTCCAAAGAGACTTTATACAATATTTTTTGCTGCGATGACACAATTTTTAGATTTATTCGAAAAAACGTTTAGTCGAACGTATCGAACAAAATATCGTTCTTTTCCAACAAAATTTTCTTTTCAGTGTAGTCATTTTTCATCGGAAATTGGGCGATAAATGTCAAAATTTGACGAAAAATGTTAAAATTTCCGCGATTTCCGATAGAGTATGAATGAAAAGTTACTACGTCTTTGCTAATATTTGTCAGAGGGACGATATGGTACCAGGGAACTATGGTACCATAGTCATTTTTTATATAAAATTCTCTGCGTGAATAAACTCAAATTTCTTTTTTTTTCTCTTTTTAATTGTTCCACTGTGTATCCATTATACCCAAATTATTATATTGTAATATAATGTTGCTCCCTCATAGAGGAAGCTATGCGACGCTCAATTTTCTTTTCCAGTTTTCAATGTAAATGTGCTCATAATATCGCGAAATATGGAAAAATTATATTTAGAGAAAATGTCAGGATGCGTTTGTATGTTTTGTTACTGTAAATATAACTCGAGATCGGTTTGAGCTACAGGGCTCCCGTTTCGCGCAGATGTTAATTTATACGAGCCCTTAATTCTTTGAGAATTTTGTCGAAATTGCTAAAAAAAAATACGAATTTAACGGAATTTTGAAATTTTCAAAAAAGTCTATCACCGCTCTAACAAAAATTTAATGATTTTTCCAATTTTACGAAAATCAAATTTTTTCGAAAAATCGTCTAATCGCTTTAATTTTTGCAAAATTTATAAAATATTGTGTTTGAGCTTGTACCTGCTCTTTACTTTCTAGAAAAGTTGTCAAAGTTGTTTTAAAATATACGAATGGAATGGAAAAGTCAAGAAAATCGATGAATAAGTGAAGATTTTATTAACAACGCTGCAAATTGAAGGTTGTAAATTGCTTCCTCAAGATTTAGAATGATGCTGAAAGCGTCCTCTGTGATAGGAAAAATTAAAAATATAGGACCCCATAGAGGAAGATCTGAGCATCGTGCTAAATCTTGAGGAAGTAATTTGTAACTTTCTCTTTTCCTTCATTATAATCCAAAGGTGGAGGCTCTGACATGGAGCCAGAAAAAAGAAATTATTGTAAATATCATTGCCCGGCAGAGAAGCCTGTAGGTTAATTTATTTCTCCTGAAGGGCACGAAGGTCGACGACAAAGTCGATAGTTTATTGAAATCGAGATCGATTTGCTCGTACTCACCAGAGCGAATAAAAGGAAAGGTAAGGTGACAGCGTAAAATGTCTTCATATTTTATGAGTTTCCGTGCACTTGAATCTACTGATGGGCCAGAGGCAGAAGCGCCTATTTATACCGAAACTACGAACGATGAGGAAGCTCAATGTAAAGTCAAAATTCCACACGTGCGAATGGCAATTGTAAAAAAATATAATTGCGATAACAAGTATTATGTGAACTAATAGTTATCGCGAATCATTGTCCTCTGTTGGCACCCACATCGCGATTATATATGAATATTTATAAATTCATTATTTTTAATTCGTTCTCTGTTGTTCTCGAAATATTCACATCATTTTTTAATTCACGGAAATTGATAAATGATTATAATTATGATTATGTCTATTTCTTATTTCTGAATTAAAAATGTTGTAATTATGATTATTAATTAATATTCAATTATTGTTAATAATGATTGAGAATAATTACATGCATTATTATTTCTGAATTCTTGTAAATTAAAAAATCGACTGAATAATAATTATAATTAAACAAATTATAATCATTTAAAAATGTTGTAATTATAATTATTCATTAATATTTAATTATTGTTAATAATGTTTGAGAATAATTACATGTATCATTATTCGTGAATTCTTGTAAATTGAAAAATCGACTGAATAATAATTATAATTAAACAAATTATAATCAATTAAAAATGTTGTAATTATAATTATTAATTAATATTTAATTATTGTTAATAATGTTTGAGAATAATTACATGTATTATTATTCGTGAATTCTTGTAAATTGAAAAATCGACTGAATAATAATTACAATTAAACAAATTTCGATTGATTAAATATTTTGTAATTATAATTATTAATAAATATTTTATTATTGTTAATAACAATTAAGAATAATTATATGTATTATTATTTGTGAATTCTTGGGAATTAAAAAATGAACTGAATAATAATAATTATTAATTATTATAAATAATAGTGAATTATTGATTAATAATTACAATTGTATTATAATAATACAATTCTATATGAATGTCGTAATTGAATCAAATAAATTTTATCAATAATAATAATTCAATCTATTTTTAGAATTCATGCAGTAAATTTTTTTAAAAACTCATAATTATCGAGGAATACTGCGGACAACCTCGTTGCAGCCTCATTTGCAAGTTCGTAGTCAAATGACAATAGTCTCGATGTAAAAAACTCGATCCTACCCTAACGATCGACGCTGTCCGGACTGTTATTTATAATTATTTCCAAATATTAATTCGAATGGAAAGTTAATCATTCTGATAAACACAGTGCATGGTAATTGCTTCGGAAAGTTTATACATAATTTATTCGGACACTATTAAGAGAAATAACTGCTCGAACAATTAATTTAAAAAATGAATAACACTGTTTTGTTTGCACAAGTGCAGGGGCTTGGCGGGAGAGACAAAATGTGGTTCGATCGATTGTTGAGTTGACGATGAAACAGCTAAGTTCTATTGGAGAATGCGAGTGGGCGGAGTGGCTGTAATGAAAAAGGATATTTCTTATTGTTTCCTACTCGAAAACAGGCAGGTCATCCGATACGCTAGTCAAATAAAATGTCGAACTGTGCGTCATTAGTTTTCGAATTTCCTTCACCTGAACAAACAGACACTGTTTAGTTAAAATTGACTCGCCCACAATAAAATTTACATAACTAATAAAATTTACAAATTCACTCGTGACTTTTTTTTTTTTAAGTTTGTTAATAAACGCGAGATAATGAAAAGAAATAAATGTCGTGAGTGAATCTGCTCGGACGAGGATATTTTTTTCAAAATTTCTAACAAAACGATTTTTGTAAATGGAAAATCTTTCGACGAAATCAGAAAGTCGTTGATTTTGCTCGCAAGTAATCGAATATTTAACTAAATGCAACCCACGCAGACTCTGTTGATAAGAACTAAATCTTTATGGAGAAGAAACTCAGTTTTCATCGAATAGCAACATCGTGCAATCTGTCGAGATGCTCAACAGATCACTCGATTGCTATTTAATCCTGCGAGCTTTACAAAAGCTGCGTCAGAGAAACGTGGCAAGTTTTTTTCATTCTGCACCCTATTCCTCGAGACACAATCCGCCAAAGAGATGACTCTCAAGTGATAATTTTGTCTCATGTCTGATAAGAGTCTCCGACTCTTATTGGCAATTGTAACGAGAACATTCTTAACATTTAGCAAAGATATAAAATAATTGGCAGTCAGTTAGTTGTTAATCGGCATGGCCAGATCGCAGAATGAGACACGAGTGAGTTTCAATTTAAGTTACAAATGTTGTGATTCAAAAAAACAATCAAAATTCAATTTATTTCGTCAGAAACTTGAAATTATCAAAAAATCATTTTCCCTGCTCCATAACGAGTCTCAAGATTCAATAAAATTTTAAACCTTCAATATTGCTCAGGAAAATGGAGCTCGTGTCAACAATGGATACATCAACGATGCAGATTTCGATTGTAACAGGATTTCTGAAATCGAGGACGTGACCAGCGAGGTATCGTGCGACTCTAATTTAATCTTCACAATAAATCGAACCTAAAATCTGCAAAATTTCATTGACTCACAAAACCCTCCACTTTAGCAACGTTCGGAAAAATTGACGAATTTTATTGCCAATTTTAATTTTCGATGTGCTTAGAATGTCGCGAAATATCGAAAAATCATATCTGGAAAAATTGCCCGGATGTGTGTGTGTGTATGTTCTTGCACTGTAAAATTCAAACATTTATAAATCGAGAACGGTTTGAGCTACAGAGCTCTCCTTTCGCGCAGATGTTAATCCACGAAAGCTCTTCATTCCCTGAGAATGTTGTTGGAATTGCCGAAAAAATACGAATTCTACGGCATTTTGAAATTTTCAAAAAAAATTCTGTCTCCGCTCAAACTTCCGCAAATATTAAGATTTTCTACTAATTTTTGAAAATATAAATAGATCATAGTTATAGAAAGGTTGGTATTGAATTTGGGGAATATCGTTCGAACGGTCAAAATTTGATGATTTTTCGAATTTTACAAAAATCTGAGTTTTTCGAAAAATCGTCTGACCGCTTGAAGCTTTGCAAATTTTTTTTTTTTCTTACTTAGGAGTCGAACGAGGCTGAGAATTCAGAATGGGACGGTGGACTAGAGTTTCTTATGGCTTGCATCGCCTCTTCCGTTGGTCTCGGAAATGTCTGGAGATTCCCTTTCACAGCGTACGAAAACGGTGGAGGTGCATTTCTCATCCCGTACATAATTGTGCTTATTTTCGTTGGGAAACCAACTTACTACCTGGAAGGTGTGCTCGGTCAATTTACTGGCAAATCATGCGGCAGGGTCTGGTTCATGTGTCCGGCAATGAGAGGTGACAGAATTGTTCACAAAATAATATTTTATCAACGTTGAAACGCTCCCACATAAAATTTGGTCGAAAAACATCGATATTTTGATGAACAAATATTTTTGGATAATTTCAAAATTTTCCTAACCTTTGGCAGTATATTTTGTATCTAACGGAACCGTCAGCAATATCAACGGTGAAAAGGCAACAATTTGCGCCCTAAAAAGACTTTCTAGAATATTTATTCCTGCAACATTTTTATAATTATTCGAAAAAAAAAAGTTGAGTCGATCGAATCCAACAAAACATCGATCTTTTTCAACAGAATTTTCCTTTCAGTGGAGCCAAAAATTCACAAACCGAAAGCAAAGCGTAAAATTAGTGATTAAATTTTTTTTTTTTTTTTTTTTTTTTTCAAATCATTTTAGGACTCGGTTATGGTCAGATAATCACGGCATTTTGCGTGGTCACTTATTATTGTTCGCTGATGGCATTGACGTTGTACTATTTGATATCGAGTTTCGAGAGTGTTCTCCCTTGGTCTTGGTGTCGAGAAGAATGGGAGAATTGCATCGATACGGAAAACTCGATAAATAGGACGTTGTCGGGGCTGAAAAATTCGAGTAGTTCAGCAGAGATATATTTCCGGTAAGTGAAATAAATGAAAAGCAAGAAAAACATTTTAACGTCAAAAGAAAAACTCGAATGTTTAAAATGGAAAAATCTAAGACTGGGATGAATTTTTAATTAGAAAAATTGTCTTGAACGAAGCTACTTCGATCGAGGACGGTCTGGGATTGCCGTCGTTGAAACTAACTCTCTGCCTCGCGGGTGGCTGGATCGCAATTTTTGCAACTCTCTGTCGAGGCATTAAAAGCACCGGAAAAGCTGCCTATTTCCTCGCTATATTTCCCTACATCATTATGATCGTTTTGCTCGTTAGAGCAGTCACCCTTACAGGAGCGATCAAAGGAATATTATTTTTCGTCACTCCCAAATGGGACAGTCTCTGGCAACCCAAGGTCTGGTACTCGAGCATCACTCAGTGTTTTTTTTCCCTCGCCGTTTGCTTCGGACCAATAATAACTTACTCCTCGCACAATAAATTCCGACACCGAGTTGACAGGTAATTCCGTTTCAATTATTTTCATAATCGTTGCGTTATTATTATTCAATTATTTTGTTTCATTCATTTATGTCATTATTTAATTAATTAATTAATTAATAATTATTAATTAATTAATCAATTAATTAATAATTATTAATTAATTAATCAATTAATTAATAATTATTAATTAATTAATTAATTGACAATAAATAATAATTAATATTGAATTATAAATATATTATATTTTGATTAATTAAATTGATATAATTAATTAATTTAGTTGATATAATTAATTAATTAAATTGATATAATTAATTAATTTAGTTGATATAATTAATTAATTAAATTGATATAATTAATTAATTTAGTTGATATAATTAATTAATTAAATTGATATAATTAATTAATTTAGTTGATATAATTAATTAATTAAATTGATATAATTAATTAATTTAGTTGATATAATTAATTAATTAAATTGATATAATTAATTAATTTAGTTGATATAATTAATTAATTAAATTGATATAATTAATTAATTTAGTTGATATAATTAATTAATTAAATTGATATAATTAATTAATTTAGTTGATATAATTAATTAATTAAATTGATATAATTAATTAATTTAGTTGATATAATTAATTAATTAAATTGATATAATTAATTAATTTAGTTGATATAATTAATTAATTAAATTGATTTAACTAATTAATTGAGTTGGTTTAATTAATTAATTAAATTAATGAATGAAATTGATTTAATTAATAAATTAAATGAATTATTAAGTAACGAGCGATATAACTTTGTTTGTAATAAAACGAAAAATAGGGACGTGATGATCGTGACGACTCTCGATACGTTCACGAGTCTCATAGCCGGGTGTACGATTTTTGGAATCCTTGGAAATTTAGCCCACGAAATGGGCACCGATGATATTTCGAGTGTCGTTCGTGGAGGGACGGGACTCGCTTTTATCTCGTACCCCGACGCGTTATCAAGGTTTGACGTAGTGCCGCAGCTCTTTGCCGTCATGTTTTTCGTCATGATGTTCGTCCTTGGGACCGGAAGCGCAATGGCTCTGTGCGTTGGTATTCTCGGCATTCTCTGCGATCATTTTCCCAACACAAAACAATGGAAAATGGCCCTGGCACTTTGCGTCGTTGGATTTTTCTTCGGACTAATTTACGTGACGCCGGTACGTCGAAAAAAAAAACACACACACACAAAATTAAACAGTTTTCATGTCAATTTTGTTCAGCAACGGAGGGAATTGTTTTTTTTTTTCGATATTCCTCGTTCGCGCGTGATCGATCTTTCGCACTTACAGGGCGGTCAGTGGTTCGTCACGTTGATCGATTATTACGGCGGTACGTTCGTCGCCTTAATAGTCGGTCTCCTACAAATGGTAACTGTCTCCTGGTTCTACGGGCTCGGAAACTTTCTCAATGATATCGAATTCATGCTCGATACGCGCCCCAGTCTCTACTGGAGATTATGTTGGTCCATTATCACTCCGGGTTTTATGATGGTCGTCCTTATCTATACCATCGCAACTTATGTTCCTCCTACATACGATGGAATGAAATTTCCGACCTATGCTTATGGTAATTGCATCTAAACGATACCTGGTGCCATATCGTCCCTCTTGGAGATTTTAGCAAATTTTTCATCTAAAATTGTCCGTGAATGTGAAAATTGAACGAAAAACGTCGAATTTTCCGATATTTTCTAGAAAATATGAATTTACCCCTTCGAGTACACACTGGGTCAATTTGACCCCAACAATTTTCCATCCCCGATCGTTTGGCATTCCTCGGCCACGAATTTTTTCGCATTTAATTTCCGTTTTCGTCGATAATTTTCAAAAAAATAACAATTAAAAATTACTGTCTTTGCTGAAAACCTTCAGAGCGGCGACACGGGACCAGGGAACTATGGGCCATTGTAACTTTTGATGTTATCCCCTCTTCGTGAACGAATAAAAAGTAATTCGTTGTCTTTAAATTTTAGCAATCGGATGGACGATTCTGGCTTTAGGTGTTTTGCAAATAGTCGGTTGGATCGTTTTCAGACTTTGGAAGAAACGGAGATTTTCATGTGTCAAAGTACGTACATGGTTTTTTCGCAATAATTCGCAGTCCATCATGAAAATAAATCGCGAGCAGAAAAAAAACGTCGACAATGAGAAAAATATTATCGAAAATGTATACAGATGTTTATCGCTGCGTTCAAACCCTCCGGAAACTGGGGCCCGAAAGATGCAAAAACGAAATTAGAGTGGAAGGAATTTGTGGCTGCCAAACGATCCCAGTCTGAGCGGGGCCTCAAGGAATTATACTTCGGATAATGCGTATCACTCTCGCTATTTCCAACTCTTGTTTTCAGGTATTTGCACATGACTTTGTTCGAGAAACACGCGATATCGGTATTGAGTTTATTTTCGTATATACGCACACAAACATCATTCCTGTGTCGCAAAAGATTTTTGCCGCTCAGAAGAAAATTGAAAAAACAAAAAAAAACAAAAAAACACATTGGACTAAACTTTTTTTTCGAATAATCCAAAAAATGTTGTTGTCGGAGCAATAAATATTCTGGGAAGTCTCTGCAGAAAGCAAATTTGTCACGACAATCGGAAGTTTCGTTGACAGAAACCAAAAATACTGGAAATTTCTGAAAAATTTGAAATTATCAAAAAATTATTATTGTTTATCGCGTTTGCCAGCAGCACGAGAATTCTATGTATTATTTTTTTGTTCTTAATAAATTATATGGTGAATATCTCTGTTCGATTTATTTTCTATTCATCAAAATCTCGCTTGAAAATAAATCTACGGGTAATTATTAAAGGCTGTCCACAATTAGCTCCATGCTGTTGAGTCCATGTCAAATAATCTCCATTCCAAATTTTCTTTGTGTTGAATCATCTCTTTATTCAAAAATAACGCTATGCATACACATCCCCACTCAAACGGAACTCTATTCATGAATATTGGCAAAAAAATCTCTATTCCAAAAAAACTGTATGAAGTTTCGTTTCTAATTATAAACAAATTCATTCAGATACGACTTTATCTATGTGACAGTCAATCAATCGATTATGTTCTGTCAATTTAGCAGGAAGAATACAAATTAATATCACAGTCACACTCGGAAAGAATTATTAATATCTTGGCCTCATGTTTCGATGTTTTTTCAATATATTCATTTAAAGTTTCGAGATAGCAAAATGTTGTACTGGTAGCTAAGAATTTTTGCATTGATGGAAAATAACAGCGCGATTCACGCGATTCACTCATTTCACGAGGTTACGAGGTTACGAGGTATTTTACAGTTTTTTTCGGAAAAGCAATTTTTTTGCCAATGTTTATGAATGGAGATTATTGAACAATTATAGAGATTAGTCAACATAGAGTTATTGTCAACAGACTTTAATTAGCCATAGAGTTGATAAAGAATAAATAAATAATTCATTAAGTTTTTGTGCTGCCTCGTGTCCATCAAAATATCGAAAAATTTTTACCAAAATTTAATTTCCAGCAAACTTTTGTTTTTTCATTGTTGTACGAATTTTCGAGAAAAATGGTTTTTCCGAGGGTGCAGCCCAAAAGTTTGAATTGAGCCTACTGTTCGATCGAATACGAATGACAGTTAATCGAAGCGAAATTGATGAAAATATATGGGCAAGTGATGCGACGATAGGAGCGAAAAGCATCGATTCACATGCTTCCCAAGATATTCTTCTGCTTGTGCGGGCGATACACGAACCGCGTGGTATGTGTACACGTTTAATTGTCTGGATAATTACGACGAGCACGAATAATGGCATGCAATTTTGTACAAGCGACAAAGCAGTGCAGAGAAAAAATAAATAAAAAGAAAAAAAACACACAAATCTTGATTCCACATCCTCTCGAGACGACAATAAAAAACCGATAAAATTACAGTTTCTTTTTTTGCTTTTTATGATACCTACGACTCCCGGATTTAACGATCAGCGAATAACAACAAAATCGTCGAGATAATGAACGTTTTTTTTTTTTTTTTTNTTTCTTTTTTTTCGTGCAACACGAGAATGCCTCGTTTTTAGAATTCTTATGTCGTTGCATTTCGGTTTATTCTTGCAATCATTAAACCAATTTCATTTTCTTCGTCGTGACGTCAATATTTACTCGCAACTTGTCCTTAATCCTCGCAACTCAATCCTTTTTTCCTGCTTCCTCTTATCTCGTACCCTCGATCACGAAAATCTAGATCACATTTCGCGCCCGGCTCTTACAAAATGTAGTAGAAAATTTATTTTCATTTTGTTAGTTTTCATCGCGCCTCAGCACCTTGTGCCCCTTCGATCACGTTTTGCCAAATTTTGCGTGAGGATTTTGAGTCTGTCAATGTGTACCCAGCACGTATCTCCCTTGATCAAATATTTAAAGGCTCGTACTGCTTTTTCACTCGTTCAAACGGACTCCGTATGATCCCCATTCGAGGCCGCAAACCATATATTTTATGGTGTTTTTTAAACGATCCCAGATATTACAAGAAACGAAGCCCCTGCACGTGAAAATTCGATGCAACGAAAAAATCGCTTCCTCCGATTCATCAAGGAGCAATTATTCGGAGAAAAAAAAACATTCGATTGGTTACTTTTCAAGAATCGTGGCAACATCGATAGAGAAACAAAAAAAAATAAAAATAAAAAAACACTAAAAATTATGACGAGAATTCTCAATATCACCAAAAGAAATTAAATTATCATTAGCGTAGAGACACGCACGTGTGAAAAACTCCAGGTAAAGATTTACAATCATCACTTTTACCAAAAAAACGCACAAAATTACTTTTCAAGTATTCAAATAAATAAAAAATGACACCACGATCAATTTTAGGAAGGAGGAAGGTAAAAAAAAAGTAATAAAAGTAAATTAATACAAAAAAAATTTAAATGAATGAAATAATAGAAATTATAAAAAAACAGAAATTTTAATTTCTTTGCTATTCTCATAGTTTACAAATAATAAATACGATCCAGAGTTCCATTCATAAATGAATTGCATTTACCAATTAATATTCATTCATTAAATATTAAAAAAAAAAATTTACCTACATACGTGGGAAAAACTGCAGGTAAAGATTTACAATCATCCCTTTTACCACAAAACGTAAAAAATGACTTTTCGATCAATTTTAGAAAGGAGGTAGGTAAAAAAAGTAATGAAAATGAATTAATACAAAAAAATTAAAATAAATGAAATAATAGAAATAAAAATTATAAAAAAAAACAGAAATTCCAATTCCTTTGCTATTCTCATAGTTTACAATAATAAATACGATTCAATTATACTCGTAATTACGATTGAATTATATTAATAATTATAATTCAGTTCCATTCGTAAATGAATTGCATTTACCAATTAATATTCATTCATTAAATATTTTAAAAAAATTTACCCAAGTCTGCTCTTCGCCATGTTCAACGTCCTTGAAAATCTCGGATAATAAAATGTATTTTTGTAATTTCGTTCGACCTGTCAGGCTTGGGCAGGAAAATAAGTCGAACATGTGATCTTGAGAATTTTGTTGTTGTACAAAATTGAATATTTGTAAATTCGATTGAGCTCGAGAGTGCAAAAAGGAGATTTGCAATGTTTGCGTAATTTGGGGAATGTCAATGAGGTGATTTGGATGTCGAAGGAAAATGTCACCCGAGGACGAATATGGACTCCCATTCGGAGCGGATAGCCGTTGCAGTTTGCACGCTTACGATTCACCGATTATAAGTGAATGCACGTATTTCGTGATTATACTCGCGATCAGTCGCACAAGTGCACTCCAATCGTTCGGACGTAATACTACGAGTGTTGCAACCTTTTGTTCTTATTATTTTTATCGCTAATCTCAATTGGACTATATTTCATTCTCCGTAATTGCGAACTAAATCAAAATTCATTTTCTCGTTGTAAAACTATGAAGGATGGGGAATAAAATCGGTCACAAGGTTTGAAATATTTTGCAAACAAAACTCCATTTCGTTTCTTATTCCATTTTCATTTCATCTAAATATTCCATCTAATTGAGCATGCTCGTGTCTATAAATGTAAAAAAATATAAAAAACCGTAAAAATGTAAAAAAAAAAAAAATCATTCTGTTGCGAATTGAAATTTTTGGATATTGTAAATAAATTTGAATAAAAATTATTACAAACGAACAAAAACAAAGTTTCTTGTCGCTGCAGGAATCGAAAGATTCGAACATTGATGCGGTGCCAGGAGTGTTTGGAATTTCGATGACAACAAAGTCATCGGATCATGGACACGATTCGTCGGAGGTAAAGCGGATAAATCAATCGAATCCATAAGAAGCTTTTTTCAAATTTCCTCAAAATAAAAAAAAAACTCGAATCGAAAGGAAAAATATAAAAATGATTTTTTTCGGTTGTTTCGCGATTTTCAGAGACCCGAGGCCGACGAGGTTAACGAAGATCCAACAATGGATCGTGTCCAATGGGGAAGTGGGTTGGAATTTCTAATGTCGTGCATCGCTTTTTCCGTCGGTCTCGGCAATGTTTGGAGATTCCCAAATACCGCTTACGAGAATGGTGGAGGAGCTTTCCTCATACCGTACGTCATCGTGTTGTTCATTATTGGAAAACCTTTTTATTACATGGAAATGGTTCTCGGGCAATTCACAAGTCGATCTTGCGTGAAAATTTGGTCCGTATCGCCGGCGTTCAGAGGTCAGGATTTTTCATATTTATTTCCAAGACTGCGACGTGTCAATTTCGTTGAAACACAACGAAGAATTTTTGTCTTATTTCGCAGGTATCGGTTATGGCGTGACGGTGTCGGTATTTTCTGTTGTCACTTATTATTGCTCCTTGATGGCACTCACGCTTTATTATCTGATTGCTAGTTTTTATTCACCCTTGCCATGGACACATTGCTCGCAGGAATGGGGCGACGATTGTTTTGATTCAACGACAGCTGGAAACGAGGCTACTCCGAGTACGAACGTGACTCGATCGAGTTCGGCCGAATTGTATTTTCAGTGAGTTAATCATTTAAGAAAAGCGCAACATCAATTTCACCATGTCGAAGTCGCATCGTTGGAATGCAATGAAGTTCTCGTTTTTTATTGACTAGAGCTCGAGATTCTTATCAAATATTCGGTCGAGACGATAAAACGATCTTTTTTTTTGATGTTGAATTTTTTAAGGATTTTCCGGGATATTTTAGGATTTTTCACGATTTTTCAGGATTTTTTTAGGATTTACTTAGGATGTCCATGAATTTGAAGGATTTTTCAGGATATTTTAGGATTTTGTAGGATTTCAGGCCGAAACCGGCCCGAAAATCGTCATGGTTTTTGAAATTGAACAAAAACCAAAAAGAAAATGCATTTTTCGTTGCACCCCAACGTTGCGAACTTGAGTGTCCATTTTTACAACCAAAACTTTCTCGTCTGAATTTTATTTGATCGAACTCATCAGGATCCTGTTTTTATTCCGCACGTTCCCAATGAATTTTTTTTTTCAGGATTGTTGTGCTCAATGAATCGGGTATAAAGAATGGCCTTGGAATACCATCCTGGAAACTGGTTCTCTGCCTTTTGGGCAGTTGGATAAGCGTTTACGTGGTTGTTTCGCGAGGCGTTAAGAGTACCGGAAAAGCCTCGTATTTTCTTGCATTGTTTCCTTACGTGATAATGATTTCTCTTCTCATACGCGCTGTTACACTCGACGGCGCAATTGATGGTATCATTTTCCTCTACAAGCCGGACTGGAATAAAATCCTCGATCCTGGCGTGTGGTACGCGGCCGTTACACAAGCCTTTTTCTCGCTGGGTGTTTGCTTCGGCGGAGTCACCATGTACTCGTCATACAATAATTTCAATCACAACGTTGCGAGGTACCGGACAATTAAAAAAAAAATGAAAAAAAATAAATAAATTGTTTACAAAAGAAAATTGGATGCGATTTTGAAGGAAATGCAAAATTGAATTTTCACAGAGATTGCATAATAGTAACGACCCTCGATCTCTTCACGAGTCTCATCGCTGGGACGACGATTTTTGGGATCCTCGGAAATCTGGCTCACGAACTTGGCAGCGAAGATATCAGCGGAGTCGTTCGTTCGGGCGCAGGACTCGCATTCATTTCGTATCCCGAGGCACTTGCAAAATTCACTTTCGTGCCTCAGATATTTGCCATTCTTTTTTTCCTCATGCTTTTCGTACTAGGCGTCGGATCCGCTGTCGCTTTTTCCAGTGTCGTTATCAGCGTCATTGCCGATCAATTCCCAAAGATACAACACTGGAAAGTCGCTGCTGGGGTCTCCACCCTTGGCTTTCTTATCGGCATTGTTTATTGCACGCCTGTAAGTATTTCCTTTCGAAGAGTCACCTGCTCCAAATACGATGCCACACGGAGAGCGAATTATATAAAAAATTACCATGACCGCATACTCACTTGATACGATATCGTCACTCTGAGAGATTTTATCAAGTCAAAAGAAATTTTTCATCAGAAATTGAGCGAAAATGGGAAAAAATATCGGAAAATGTCAAATGTGACGCTATTTTCAAGAAAATATGAATTAACCCCTTCGAGTACACACTGGGTCAATTTGACCCCGACGATTTTTTGTCACCGATTGTTTGACATTCAATAGCAACGAATTCTTTGGCATTCAATTTTCGTTTTCGTCAAATAAATTTACCACAAAANTTCTTTGGCATTCGATTTTCGTTTTCGTCAAATAAATTTACCACAAAAAACGTCTCTACGGAAAAAAAACACAAAACACAATTTGGCAGAATAGAAAACTTTTTCAAAAACGCGAGAAATTTCATATTTTCTGCGATTTTCGCGAGAATACGAATTTAAAATAATGTCTGAAATTTTTATTACAGGGAGGCCAATACATGCTGAATCTGGTCGATTTCTTCGGAGGCACTTTCATCATCGTTTTTCTCGCTTCCTTCGAAGTAATCGCGATTTCGTGGGTCTATGGTAATGACAAGAGAATTTTTAGCTAAATGAATCATGTCTGCATGCAGATAATGATGACGATGATAATTTGAAGCAAAAATATAAAAAAAATGTTTTAGGGGTTGATAATTTTCTGGACGACATTGAATTCATGATGGGACACAGGCCTTCGATCTACTGGCGATGTTGCTGGGGATTTCTGACCCCAACGGCGCTCTTTATGATTCTCACTTATTTCCTGATCAATCTGACTCCCTTAACGTACAACGACGAGTATTATCCACCGGCAGCAAACGGTACGATTCTCCAAAAACCTAAAGTTTTCATTATTTATACTCAATTCCATTAATTAATTAATTCCATCGTTTCCACAGTCGCTGGTTGGTGCATCTTGGCCTTGGGAGTTGTTCCATTTCCGGTCTTGATGGCGGCGCAAATGCTTCGGCGGCGAGGAGACTCCTGGTATCAGGTAAACAAGAAAAACCAGAAATCTCAATTAAAATCTCAAAGTCTAGCCCTGCAAAGCTTCTTAACCAACTAAAACTCGATGAATTCCAATTTTCTCTTCACCATTCTCTTCGCCACGAAAAACCAAAAAGATTCATCTCCTCACAAGTCAGATTCCTGCTCCCAGAAAGATTTTACGAACAAGAAACCCTCGGGGTTAAAAATTTACGCCAGTTTGTATTTTGAATTAAAAAAATGAGTTTGTAGTTTTCTGGTTAAGTGGAAAGAGCTACCAGGCAAGAGAATAATGCTCCAAATGTCGACTGGCTTAAAAGCGACTGGCCGCATCCCCCGTCACGTAAATTTGCTAAACTCAAGGGTGTGTAAAAAATTCAGTGTTTCAAGCCATCGTTTGACTGGGGTCCAAAAAATCCAAAGATTCGTGAGGAATGGAAAGTATTTAAGGAGGAGGCGCGGAAGAATCGTGACAAAAGGGAGTCTTGGTGGATGATAAAAGGTTCGAAAATGCTGGCATCGCTATCGCCCAGAAAATCGCACGTTTAGCCAAACTCTCGTACGTTGCGCCGAACTCAACGTAAAAAAAACGTATAATTTTTCATGTTTTCTTTATTATTAATAAATTAATATATTATATATGTCTCATATATATACATAATATATGTATGTATATATATATTTGTTGTTGTTTGTAATATGTATATGTATAACAGCGACAAGTACAATATATCATCATGGTTCATAACTATATTACACATATGTATGCATTATGTTGTATACATATATATAATGATAGTCAAAGATCCTTACAATTGATATAATAACTAGAGTGAAACGAAAGTGTCGAATTTATATACGATCGTATGGTTTATGTCCATTCTTTTTTAAGTCTCTCGTCTTATCATTCTAAGTCTCTCTCATGATTTCGTTTGTTTTTTTTTAACACTTTTGGTTAATGTCTCGATTTGTTTTTTTTTTTTCTTGTTTTTTTCTTATTTTTTTTTTTCGTTCGTCGTTATTTAATTAAACTTACACGATAATTCGCAATATAGATACAGGGATACAGAAAAATAACACCGCGCGACCACGGTGGAATGTACCTTAAAAAATACTGTCAAGCCGAACCAATTTGTTTTATCGTTTTTTCTTTCTCCTTTCCTTTTCGCACACGCGCTTCTTTCGAAATGATCGAATAAAAATTCGTGTCCAGTGTATCACTTTGCATTTTTCTTGCTATGTCAATCGACGTTTTTTTTTTTTTTTTTTNTTTTTTTTTACAATTATGCTGCAAGAATCGGTTCTCAGCTCGGATGACGAAATTGGCAAGGTTTACTCTCATCTGCCATTTTCAGTCAGTGAAATTATTCTTTATTATCGTTTATCTTAATACCGTATTTATTATTATTATTTTAGGATTAATTGTACCTGTACTTAAAGTCCTATCTACCGAGCTTGTCGATCGCGACGCCAAATTATTTCGGAGATTGGATCTCAATGTCTGTATGACGTTCTGTTTGTTTTTTTTTTTTTTTTNTTTTTTTTTTTTTTCTTTGGAACGTTGCACAAAATCCAACGTTATTTTCATTTTTTTAAACCTTCTTTTATTTATGCTTTTTTCTTCTGTCTTTCTATTATAGATTCAACCTTGGTCCATTTTTTTCTTTCATTCGACGCATACGATTTATTTACAGGTTCAATCCGGGCCGAGTTCACTGACTCGTCTGTGTGTGTGTGTGTGTGTTTATGATTTTTTATCGTGTCGTGGCATTTATTACAAGATTTTTCCCCACGCAAGTTTCTGCTCATTTCTGAGGGCCAACGATTCTTCCCATCGAATCGACTGTCACGCACCCTCGCACGGTCAAGTTTTTTTTTCTCAAGAAAAATCGAATCTTTGCCAATCTCTTTCGAGGTCTCTATTTTTTTTTTACCTCGGTGCACGTCGCCCTTTCGTACTCGGAGGACAAAAAAACATTCCACCGCGTCGTGATCGCTATAGAAATGCCATCCGATTTCTTCGTTCAATCCTCAAGATTTTTTTTCTCGTTATTATAAAGATAACTCGCGTTATTTAGTTTCTTTTACTTTTGCATCTCTGCCCAATTGCTGGGTCATTCGAAGGCAAAGAAATCGACGTTTTTTTTTTCATTTTTTTTAATGCGGAGCACAAGTTCGGGAGAAAAAAAGGTTTGGATGATATTTGGAGGCTGGAATTTAATTGGATCTATAGATTTATTCTTCTCCTTCGAACAACGCCTTCCGGACTAAAGATTTTTGGTAAAAAAGTCGATTTTCCTTTATATTTTCCTTCCGTTCTATCATTTTTTATTTTTCTCAATATTTTCAATTAAACTTAATGATTTTGTCGATTTTAGCCCGGACTCTCAAGCACACGGCAATCACGAAATTCGTTCACCATTTTTTCTCTCATCTAACATTTACTTTCATCGGTTGATCGTGAAAAAAAAATAAAATAAAATAAACCGAATCGGTGCTGTTGCAGGAAAATTCTCAACGGAATAGACCTACACGATTCTCCTCGATACACATAGATCTTTTTCCCATTCAAACGACACGCCGATCAATTATTTAACGCTACGTTTCAACCGGATCTCCGTTTCGTGGCACATTTGTTTCTTCCTCCTTCATTTTTTCCCTGTCCTCCTCGCTCAATGGCAGTCTCGTAAATCATACAATAACCAAGACGTTCGAATCTCAATCCCGAAGGATTTAAAAAAAAAAANAAAAAAAAAACACACACACAACATTAATCCTGGAACGGCGACCTCATTTTTTTTCACCCATTCCGCTAACCTGGGGTCACAAATGACCCCATTTTCGAAAAAGTCGTATCCCCGGTAAATTTTAACGAAAAGCGTTCAACTTGGTCTCATTCTTTTCGTTTTTTAATGCAGAATCACGTGAGCCTGGGAAAATTTTGCTTAAAATCAAAAAATTAGTCAAAAATTTGATAAAACGATAAAAAGCTGGAGAACGAAGGGAGAAAGTCAAGGGATTTACGGTCGTTCTTGACCACAGGTTACCGTTCCAGGGGTAACCAAGATTTTTAACAGCGAGTCAGTCCAAAATTTACCGATACATCGAGTCAACAATAACAATTTTTTTCACTCATTACAAGCATTCGAGGCATTTCCATTCATAGCTAAACCTTATGAAAGCGACAAATAAATGATTATCAATAAAAACAATGCGTACCGTACTGAGCCAATAATCAATGAAACCGGAAGTCATAAATTTCACACGAGAGCTAGAGAAAATTCTGTCCCACAGTATTTCGAGATAAAATCCTTTTTTTTTTACGCTCCTTTTTTGTGAATGTTTTTTTTTACGACGTCTTTTTTATTGTTGACGTGGTGAAATGGATGAAATTCAAAGACTGCGACGCTCAAGTTCCCCGGAAAATAACGTGTGAGTAACATGCACAAATTTGACTGTAAAATTTGATCTCGAATACAATTAGCTCGGTTGATGCTGCAGGTTCGTTTTCCTTCGAAATCGTCAAGACTGAAAATGCTGCTACGAGAAGATGGTGAATATTTTCGGCTTTCTCGATATTTTGTTCGCACTGTTTTGCTAAACTTAATTAACCCGCTCGCGTTTGACAGTGTTTTGTTTTTTAAGATTATTCGACATGAAAAAAAATGGTGTGTTTGCTGTTTCAAACGAAAGCGGATTCTGATGACACAACTCGCACTTTTATTCGTTTTCCCATCGCCTCGTTCTCCTCTCTCTCTCTATTTCTTTATCGTTCGTCTCCATATTTACAAGATTTCGTATCCGATTTCGGAGTTTCTTTAAGTTTTATTTTTAACGTTACGCCCATCGTTCACACTTGGTTTATAAAAAATTTATTTGCAATTCACCATTTTCGTTCTCACCATGTTTCGTACGCTTTTTTTTTGTCGTTTCGTCTCTTCTCGCCCCCCAACCTTCGGGATCATCACTCGACCTCATTACATTTTTCTATCCTAACAATTTTCATTCTCAATCCATTTCTCTTTCCACTGAGATCGACAATTTCGTTTATAACGTATACGTTTAATAAATACACATAATGAGAGGGTCACGTTTATGTACAATTTGTTTGACTTAATAATTTATCACGTATTTTATGCATCGACTGATTTTTCTTTGAAATTCGATGACATTATCGATCTCGATCTCGTCGTTACCGAAAAAATCTAGAAAACTTGTCATTACGAGTATCGACGTTTCCTCGCGTTGCTTTTTACAGCTTCCAGTAAATTTTTACGCCATCAAACAAGAAAATACTTGAAAATTCGAGAAAAAAAAATCAATTTTGATTTTTCAACGAATGGACGAGAGACTCGGAAGAAAAAATAACAAAATGCCACGTTCACAAATCTTCGAATTTGATTTCGAAGGAAAAGAAAATCATCGGTGGATTGTCACGATAAAAAAAAAAAACAATGAAATCGAGATTTGCGATCGACAAGGACATCGAGAATTGCAAAAAGCCAAAACCAGTCACATCCATAAACACAGAATATTCGTTCCGACGGTTATCGACGAATAACCATAATTTACATCACGCGCAGACGCGCCATCACATTCGCTCGAATCTGAAATCACGATAAATGAGGAAAAAAAAAAAAAACGAAAATTGTAATCATGAAAAGAAAAACGAAGGAATTATAGAATCCTAGAGAATTTACATAAGACAACATCCACCGTGGTCGCAGAACGGGTTCACAGAATCGACGAGATTATTCGAGAGTCCAGATATATATTCGTGTGTATGTCACGTGGTCACGTAAATCCATACGAGCCTAAGTATATGTACAATGTTTATATTACTGAAATTACGAATTGTTATTTTTCATTATTTTCGAAAAGAGTTTTCACGCGTTGTCACTAAAAGTTCGATCGTTGCTGTGGGACCATTGGATCGTAGATCGAGTTCGTGCCGCGTTTATCCTTGATTTTTTCTTGTTGCTTTTTTTTTCAATGTCGATTTATACATATATTTTGGTTTGTCTTTTTCTTTTTAATTTTTATTTAAGGCATTACAATAATCCATGCTCGATGAACAAGCGCGAATTAATATTGGTTGTTGTTATCCGTTCGTTCTTAATCATTTTTTCATCTTCTTCAAATGGCAGTAGAGAGGGGATGACGTTACGGTTGTTACTGTACATTTTAAAATTCACTATCGTCGGATCGCGTATGGAAATTTTGTTTTCATTCAATGTCGGCGCACTTGTCGTCGTCGTCGTCGTTTTTTTGCTGTTCTTCGGTCCTCGGGCTCCTGCTTCTTTTTCTCGGATCAGACGCCAAGACTCTCGATTTCTTTTGGAGCTTCTTCAAATTCGACGAAATGTTTTGGCTTTTTTTTTGTTGCTTTTTTGGTTTTTTTATAATTATTTTTGTTTTACCGTTTGAATGTCCACGAAATTGCTACGGCGAGACACGCCGTGACGATATTCCTGTCGCGAGATTCAATTCTCACCAATTTAATCCATCTCGAGATGTGTGCGTTACGGTGACGAGCGTTTTTTTGGGGGCCGAACGGTACTTGGCGCTCGACTGGTAACCGCGGCCCCGTGTGTCATACGGGCTCCTCTTTCTTGAAATTAATATTTTGCGACGCACAAAAATCACGCGTGAACGGTATGCAATTGAACAACTTGCATACCTCGCACTCGTAAACCGGCACGTTGTAAAAGAGCGCGAGCAAAAGTGCGAAAAGGCCGATTATCAATACGAGACATATCCAGATTAACAAAATCTTTCGACGACGGTCGTACGTCCCGAACGATATGAATGGCATCAACGCGTAAGCCGCGAGAAATCCGAATATGAAACCAAACAAATGAGCGTAATTATCGACCCACGGCAATACGCCCAGCACCAAAAGACCCACGACGATCATTATCAGCTTCGACAACGCTCTTCTTGGATGTTTCAACATGGGCCAGCAATTGAGAACCTCGACGACGAGGGTGGCCAGAAGAGCGAAATGAGCGCCTGCGGGTCCGACCTGAAAAATTCGTGAAAAATTTCATTTCGTTCCATTTCGTTGGGTGGGGGTTAATATTACGAATAACCAAATTGTCGAACAGCTAATAATTCGGAATTTTGGTATTCATAAAATTAAATAAAAGAAAAGTAAGAAAGTCGAAATCAAATTTTTCAAATGACTAAAAATTCGAAATGCAAAATAGCGAACGTCAAAAATGGCGAACGTCAAAACGGCGAGCGCCAAAATAACGAANTGTTTATGACATCGTAGTCGACTTACCTCTGCTCGATGTGGAATAAAAATCGCACTGGCTAGATTTCCGGCCAAAGCTCCGACGAAATATATCAGCGCTATTCTCAGAGATCCCGTCAGTTTTTCAAGGTCCCGCATTAGAAAATATTGAACGAGCAAAGTGATGGCGAGATGGAGAATTCTGTAATCAGCATAAATGCATTTTTATATTTTCATTTTCGTATTTCGATATTTTGTTGAACAAGGTAAACTAAATATTTTTTCATCATTCGAAAATTTTCGTAACTCCTGCCGGTATATTTGTTTTCTAACGGAACTGTCACCAAAATTCGAGATTGGAACGAATTGAAATTTCCTTTCCGAAGAGAATTTCCAGAATATTTTTCGCACGATGACAAAATTTTTAAAATTTGAACAAACAAAAATTTAGTCGAACGGATTCAACAAAATATCCAACTTTTCCGTCCAAATTTTATTTTCTGTGCTGGATCATTTGGGTGATTTTTGTCCTGTCACATTTTTTACGAATTTGGAGAGAAAAAAATGTTGAAAAATTCTCAAATAAATTCCATTCATTATTTTTTGAAGCTCCATAATTTTTATAATTGCATTCGTTGTATTTTCAAATAAAACCTTCAAAAAACTAAGAATTTCGAAAAAAATTGTCTCTTGAGTCAAAAAGAAGCTTAAGATCCCGGCGCAGGGTTAATTAGTGCAGAAAAATATGAAAATTCGAAAATAAATTCTCCCTGGATTTCGACTTGTGTCTTGGACTTTGCGACTTGGAGAGAAAGAAATGTTGAAAAATTCTCCAACAATCTCCACTGATTCTTTTTCAAACTTCCATACTATTTATACTTTGTTTTGTTTTATTTTTTAATGAAACGTTTTACAAAATGAGAAGCTCGAAAAAATGTAGTCGATTAGGTCGAAAAGAGCCAAATGATTCGCGGCCGGTTAATTCGTTATATCGCCGAGCTTCGTTCGCAATCTCAAGCACGGACCTGAAATAATTGAATAATTCGTAATTTGGACGTAAATTGAAACTTACCCGGCGTGAAGAAAAGTGGTGGTAAACAATCGATAGAATTGATCGGGCCACTCGGGATGAAGAAAGGGTATCATGCCGCAAACGTCGTGGAGGCATTCGACCTGAGAGCACAGCGAGGCTTCCTCGTGAAAATAACCGTGAACAAAGTCGCAGTATTCTTTGGTCGTGATGCGGCACATTCCGTGAATACCGATGCAGCAAGGGTGACCAATAACTTCGCAGACCATGTGCTCGGCCATTTTGTCCTTGTAACGACCGATGGGAAAATTGTTGTTGCCTTGTTGATGGCCATTGTTGCTCCTGCGAGTTGCCCAAAGAATCGTTTGAATCGTTGTCGAAAAAAAAAAAATCATTTATCGTTCAGAAGAAACAAAAAAAAATTCGACGTGGCTGCCTTTAAGGGGGCAATACCGTCTAGACATTTGAAAAACTCAATGTTTTCGTATTTTCATAGAATTTCGCACTTTTCCGAGGCTAATTAATTGCCGATTAAAATCAAACTGATCGCTCGTGCGCGTAAACATTCCAAAGATTTGTTTTTTACCTGAATCTCTGACTGAACGGATTGGTTTTACGGCAAATAGGCCACTTGGTGATGTCGTCCGGCCACTCGTACGGAGCGACACTAGCGGGAGCGTCACAGAATTTCGGATCGAGTCCACAGACCGAACCGCTTATACGGCCTCCCGGACCACTGTCCCCCGGTCCCCACTTCTTCCACGTTGATATTGTGTTCTAAACATTATTTCCATCATGTTAAACACCGTTTTTTATTATTCACAATTTCGAGACAACGATTGCACTAAAAATATCTCGGTAAACGCAAAACATCGAATCCCTCGACTCTAGAAAGTCAACTACGGTGGCTGCTGATGATTTATCGTTTTGTCATGCATACGAATTTTCTGCTGTCGTTTGTTTCGTGACTTTTTTGCTCACGTAACAAAAAACTTTGTTTTTTTTTGTATTTTGTTTAGTAATTGTTGAAACGCATGCAACTGGGAGTCGTGCAAGGTGGTTAATAGAAAAACATTTACCGTTACAGTCGATCTCAGTCCACGGATCAGTTGGTTCGTAGAGGAAATTTGAATAAAATAATATTATAAGAGGATTCGTGAATTATTAGTAAATTAGTAATTCAGGAAAAATGCAATTATTGGCCGATTTTGAAAGAATTCTCACGCGAAATCGGCGATATCGTTTTTATTGATTTTTTCTCGTTCAATAAATTTTCGAATATAGTGAAAAATAATAAACTCACTGAACAGTCGGCCTTGCTGGATTGGACGCATCCCGAGTCATCGTTTCTGATGCAACACGCCGTGTCGCGTTCTCGTTCCCGCCAAACATCGATCTCGTTCAATATCTTGAAATCTCGTCGCATGCACGGACCGAATTTGGCTCCGAGATGAATAAGATCGGCGGCTCTTGGGCCGAGCCAAAAGTTAGCCGGTTCGTCGTAATCCACTTGTTGCAGAGACAGACTCGTTACGAGAACCTGCACCGATCGGAATTTTTTTCGTCTCAATATTGTCAGCGTTTTTCTTTTTATTTTTTTTTTCTCTACTTCCCGGCAGCTTAATAGAGTTGGTGGCTTTTTTCGAAACTATTGAGAGCTGCGTTTACGCCGGAACATGCGATTTTATCGACGAAAACGTTGGCGTAAAACGAGCCGCAAAAAAAAGTGAATTGAAAATTTTACGTTTTCACGAGCGGCAACATTTTTTTCTCTGCCTTTTATTTCCGGCGTTTCTTATCGCCAGACCATTCTTTTTTTTTTAACTCCGTGCAGATCCGATGCGTATAAATGCACTCTCTACATCGACACCACGCACATATATACTCCGATGTATTTTCCATCGAAATGCATCTGTTTGTAAATTGTAGTCGATAGTAAAATGTGCGCGCGAATAAACATGAAGCTTGGCGAATCCCAAAAATTATTACCCTGTACACCCGCCCCATGCCATTTTGCAGTTATATAACGCACGCAGATGCGCACGCGATAGTACGACCGAGAGACTCGTAAAAATCTGATTTCGAATAATACTACGCGTCACTGCTGCAGCCATTTTATAGGTCATGCCGAATCGCTTCAAACCAACTGCCTTTTTCACAATTCAATATTTTTCCAATTAACCTCACGCGATTATCAATGCCTGCAGCCAATATTTTCCTTTGGAATTCGTCTGATTGACGTCGTTACGCATAGAAACTGAATTAACCCTCGAACGCGGTAACCTGGGGTCAAAAACGACCCCGAGCGACTTGAAATCTCGTCGTTCTCCCGTTTTTTATCGTTTTATTGGATTTTTGACTATTTTTTTGCATTCAAGCAAAATGGGCCCAGGCTCTAGTGATTCTGCATTAAAAAACGAAAAAAATGAGCCCAAGTTGAACTCTTTTCGTTAAATTTCAGCGGAGATATGAATTTTTCAAAATTGGAGTCATTTTACGACCCCAGGTTACCGTTCGAGGGTTAGAAACGATGCTGCATATGATTTTCATTATCGAGTCTTTTTTTCAATTATTTCCATTTTTTTTTAAAGGTGAAATATCGTTGTTTTTTCTTACGAGTCCGGATCGTCGATTGAGGTCGATTCCAACGGGCCCGAAACCATAACAGGCGAGTGATATTATGAGTATAAAAACTTGAACTGTTGTTATCCAGTAGGTAAAATAAGGCCTGTGATCCTCGATGTCGTCCAACTGTTTCCTCACGTCAGGTTTATGGGCGACGCTCTTCCTGAACGATCTCCTGAAATTCAAAATATTTATTAAGCGGCTAATAGCATCTAAAAATTTTAAAAATTCCATTTTTTTGTGCACTTTATTAAAATTTGGGCTTTTGCAAAAGTATATCTGAAATATTACGTGGGCACTTCCGTCTAGAAATTTCAAAAATTCCATTTTCTCATAATTTGGGGTTTTGAGCTTTTTTTTCTCGCTCAACATAATTTGATAATGGCGATTAAGAATATTCGACATTCAGAAATCTCTGCGTTTAGAATAAAAGCCTCCGTTTTGATTTAGTGCAATCGACACGCCCACATTATATGCGACGGAGCAAAGACTGCGACGTCGTTGTAATTGCAAGTTTTCTGAGGTGAGAAAAACAATGTTGAACCTTGCTGCGGTTCTTTCAAAGGATCATCATGTTTCTACGAGGCAGCATGCGTCATCTATACACACAGATACGTGTGTATGTGTGTCTGTGGCGAAAAGGACGAGAAGGAGTTTTAACGAGGAAAAGGGAACAAAGTATAATAAAAGTGATCGATCGAAATATTCATGAGCCCTTAACTGTTCTTTGAAAGATTTTATACTTTGTTTACAAATTTGCTTATGAAAAGTTTTGTTTCGTTTGAATTTTCATGCCATTTACGGCCATTTACTATTTATTCAGCAAACATTGTACCAATTTGTAGGAAAAGTCGACGTTACACTTTTTTTGATCGATTAATTGAATAATTTCGGTCGCGGAGTCAATTATTCTTTGGGCTGTTAATTTTTAATATTGAGCCGCTGGCGGAGGTGAAATATTTAGAAAGGTCACACGCTTCGATGCGGAATTCTCTCCCTCTCTCAAAATAAAATGTATTATTTATTTACGATATTTTGTTCGTTTGAGTATCGGAGTTTTTTTTTTTTTTTTTATAAAATTTACCCGAAAACTCGTCCAACGATTCCCATTCCGTATTGACGTCGATTGCTGTTGTCGAATACTCGATCGATCGTGCTCGGTGATATTCTCGTACCACCGGACAATTCACGTCGTAAAATGACACCGGCCTCCTGTTGAGATCCTGTTGCGGGCTCGCAGATCGATCTTCCATCGTGCTGTCTCGACCTGCGCCAACTCGTCGTTCTGTAAACCCTTCCGTACTCAATACAAGACGCGATATACTAATCTATTCGATTTCCTCACTTTCCCAAAGCAATCTTCCACGAATTATCCCACCAGAAAATTATTCTTATGCTCGAGCAAAATTGATAAATTATTTTTGAATAATTAATTATTTATTGTTTTTAAATTATTTTTCAATTTTGTCATTTTTTCACCAACAAAATTTGAGAGAGAATGGCGACATCAATCATTCAAATTGTGATGATTATTTTTCAAGGAAATAACAAAATAAATATAATTTTTGAGTTTTTGATTATTTGTTTAAAAATAAATAATTAATAACCCTTCGAATGCACACCTCCGATACGTACACACTGGGTCAATTTGACCCAAGCCGTTTTTCAAGTCCTTGGATTCTGGTAAATATGCATTTTTTGTTTTTTTTTTGTCGAGACGTTTTTTGTAGTAAATGAATTTTTTGACGAAAATTAAATGGCAAAAGATTCGTTGCCATTAAATGCCAAACAATCGGTGAGAAAAATTTGTTGGGGTCAAAATGACCCAGTGGGTACTCGAAGGGTTAAAAAGCGTGCAAGGGATACATCGATATTTTGGTAATAACAAAAAAGTTGTAGAAATTTTGTAATTTTGATAAATTATACCTCGAGGTGTAATGGTCCCTCGTTATGGCTCGGGGTCTTCTGACTTGCTGTCCGTCCACCGACGATCTGTCTTCCTTGTGAGGTGTAAATCTGTCGGGAAAATGATGAATCGAAGTGAAATCAAGTGGAAAAGGAGTTGAACGAAATCGGAATGATGAATTTCTCGATTTGTCAGCGGAAAGAGGAAAAATGTGGGCATTTTTTTAGTTCAACGACTTGTTCGATTCTCACCGGACATTTGCTTCGTTTGAATTTTTATTTATTCTTTCGTTCTCGCGGTCTTTCTTGCGCCACGGAGACGTAATATCCGAGGGTGTAATTTTTTTTTGTTTCTACGTTACTTCGTCCTCTTTATTATTCATGTTATTCATCATTATTCATGAAACGAACGACAACGGACACGTCCCTAGGGCACTTGGAACGTTGCATATCCGCTCGACTTTCTTTTCCTTCATTACGAAATTCGCTTTATTTTATTTTTTCTTCAATTTTCGCGATTTTATTGCACTCAGGAGGAAATAAAAATACCGTTTGGAATCTGAATGAGAATTGTTTTCTTGATGAAAAAAAAACGAAATTGTAATTTACCGAAATCATGGAATTGCGACTCGCGTTAAATTTCGTTTGGGGAACTTGAAATCGAATTTTTTAGCAAAAATAAAAATCAGACGAATTGACAGTGAATTTTCATGAAATAATTGAAGGAGTTTGGATTTTTTTTGAACCATGATATTCATAGTTAATTAAAAAGACTTTTACCTCACGAGCTCCTCGGTAAGATCGCGATTATAGCCCGCGAGGTTCGGCTCAACGCGAGCCGTCAAACCGGAAGTGCTTTCATTTTCCTCGGGCACCGGTGCCGCAGCTTTGTCAGTCTGGATTTGTTGCGACGGATCTGTCGCTGACGTTAAAGCCGACGAGCCCAACGCTGTCGGAGCTGGCGGCGCAGGAGCTGCCAAAAGGTTCGGAATTGGCCTCAAAAAGAAAGCTTCCTCCTCACCCTCGTCCTCAACGACTGCAGCGTTTCCATTTACAGGCGCGACTTCCGTTTGGGATATCGAAGATATAACGCTCGGTGGAAAACTCCGTGATTCCGGAGTCGTTACCGATCTTTCGCGTGGTCTTTGTCGCGTCAACGTCTGTAACGAATAAAAATCATTTCATTCAATACAAAATTTTAGCATTTTTCAAGAATTTTTAGTCCCAATTTGTAAATGATGAGAAAATTCGGAAAATTTGGTATTTTTTTGTATGAAATATTTAAAAAATCGTGTCAAAATTCCACGACCATTAGGAAGCTCGTCATTGAACATTTAACATTAATAAATTAAACGTAGTGAAATGTAGTCTCGTGGAAACTGGTGTAACTTTTCGATAAGTTTTTTTTTGACCTCTCAATTTTTAAATATCTACAATATTTTTAAGAATGTCGAGTCCCAATTCGCAAATGTTGAAAAAATTCGGAAAATTTGGTACGTTTTTGTATGAAATATTTAAAAAATCGTTTTAAAATTCCACGACCATTAGGAAGCTCGTCATTGAACATTTAACATCAATAAATTAAATGTAGTCAAACGTAGTCTCGTGGAAACTGGTATAACTTTGCAATAAGTTTTTTTTTGACCTCTCAATTTTTAAATATCTACAATATTTTTAAGAATGTCGAGTCCCAATTCGCAAATGATGAAAAAATTCGGAAAATTTGGTATTTTTTTGTATGAAATATTTAAAAAATCGTTTTAAAGTTCCGTGAATTTTTCACACGACTTCTTAAAAATACTTGATACAAAAAAATACTAAATTTTCAGAATTTTCTTATCATTTTTAATTTCAACCCTCAAGGTGATTGAAGTAATGATTATAAAATTATTACAATTTGGTATACGTTTTTACATTAAGGAGGTCGTGTACATGTTTCACGAATATTGAGAAGCTATTTATTGAACAATTAACATTAAGAAGTTGCGTAGTTACTCAACTTGCAAACTCTTTCTCAAATTTCCTCATTGCTATGGACGTATTCATTTTCTTCTAAACTGTAGATTCATTTTACAAATGCAGTTGAAACATCAAAATAGCCGCAAACGTACGCCGAGGCTGAATTCAGTCCGCTGGATTCGAATGACGTGAATCGATGTGCCGAATTAGCCTTATGGGTAACAGCCTTATAAATGTGTTCCATTTACCTCGCGGTCTAAATGGGATCACCGCTAACGGGAACTAATCAACGCTTTACGAATGAAACGTTCGGTCTCGCGGTGTGCGAAATACCGCGGCAATGGGTATGCAATATTTTTAGGCATGCGGGTTTCTGGGCGGTGTTCCCGACTCGCTAGATAATTGGACATTGAGAAAACAATGAAAATTGATGGCCCCTGATTTTTTTTTAATTCGAGAAAACCTGAAGAATGGTTTCGGAAATGAATGAGAGAGCAACGAGTGAATATTCACAAAGTCCCGAGTCGCGTTCTGACCTGACGCCAACTCTCAACACAGCGAAGTGAACCGTTTCGCATGCGAAAGGTTTAAGTTAAATACCCGAAGCGCTCAATTGTTGGTTCCGAGCAGTGACCACTAACTTGGCCCTGCTCGTAAGTTGCAATAGCGGACCAAAGTCCTTCGATTATTATGCAAACGTTGGTAGCAGGTAGCGGAAGCCCCAACAGATACGAATAACTAACTTCGTTGCGGGCTGTTACGTCCGCATGCAGCAGCCTCTTGCCCAGCAGGCGAAGGGAAGAGAAAAACGTACAAAAAGTATATGAGCCCAAGAAATATTTGCTGCGAGTTTTTAATGAGAAAAAAGTCAATAGAACGAGATTAAAGACAAAAAAACACACACACACAACAAAGTTTTTATTGAACGTGAAAAAAGGAGGGAATCTAAAAAAAAACGAAAAAAACGGAAGTAGATGGATCGTAAAAAAGGAAAGGATGCGATGAAAGAAAAATGTTAAGCTCGTTGTAAAAAACTAACGAGCGAATCTGGCTGGCTCATATATTTATATATAATATTCTTGGTATATATTCCCTTGGTGAACATGGATAACGCCATAATGGTATGGCAAACAGTGTGCGGTAATGCAACAGATGCCTCGGTTAGTGCGGCGTAACAACGAGGCTGTAAAAACTAGACAAACGCGCTCAGTACCTGCGAGCGTTCTTTCTCCGTCGAGTTATCGATTTATTACAAATCGTCTGCATCAAAGCATCACTCCATATTAAGCTAATGCAACGTGATCGGCGATTTAATATGGAAAATGTGAAAAATCCAACAGAGATATGCGGCCAACTTTTTTCAATCCGTTCGAACGTCCAATCTTGTTCGATCCATTGGATTTTCTCGTTTAAGACAGGCCAGCAACGTGAGGCTTCTATTTATCTTTTGAATTCTCGATTCTCCAGCCGTTTTGCTCGAGAAAATATTCGACAAAAATACCCGATCGGACTTTCCAATATCGAATTAAGTAACACGATCAACGACGATGGAAGAGTCACCATCCACGTATAGCCAAAGCTTTTCTCCACCTTGTTTCAATAGCGTGGATTTAAATTGGGAGAATGTCGCAAGATGAGCTCGTCGATAAAATCCGATATCGAAAAAATTGAATGAAAATAAAAGTTTACGCTGTTATAATTTCGTTTCTAGTTTTTTTTCTGCTACGGGAGAGCAGGGAGCAACTTTCCTCGATGAGTTCGATGGAGGTATTTATCGAGATAATGAATTTTAACCCTCCGAGTACACACTGGGTCGTTTTGACCCGAAAAAATTTTCAATCACCGATTTTTTGGCATGTAATTTTCATTTTAGTCCAAAAATCAATTCAGGCCCATAAAATATGGAAAACTTACTGCAAAAAACGTCTCGATAAAAAAAAAACAAAAAATGCACATTCAATGGAAAACAACGACTTGAAAAACGCCCTGGGTCAGACAGACCCAATATACACCTTTACGAAGTAAACGTTGCTTCTTATTGTCATTTGAAAAATAATTATTTCCTCCAATCCTCGTACGCCAAGTTGTCGAAAAATTCAAACTCAGACATTGTAAACAGCGTGCTGGTTACTCGTCCAAAGTAGTAACACGCTGCACAGGTCAGACGTATCTCAATAACTCTTGAAATCGATAAAATCTGGATGACCGAATATTCAGCAGTTATTTTCGAAAAGTCGTAAAGTTTGCTATTAAATAATATCGTCCGATCGATAGGATTTACGAGGAAACCTCAAGTGCTCGAAATCTGGGAGAAATTACGATTGACACATACGGACTGACTCATATATACACGTCACATATGTCACTGCGGATGAGATGGAGTTTAATTAATTCACAACATGCTTCGGATTCTTGCACTTTATGTCTCGTTCCGCCTCGTTATTTCCTCGAGGAAGCACAAAGCTCAAAAATATTGCCTGATGCCCATTTATGAAAATATTCCACGTCAATATTTGCGGAAGAAAAAATGAAACTACGATAAGAAAATCGTCCGAAATAAAAATGGAGACAAAAAGTAACAAGCCACAGAGAAAAAAATGTGCATCGACGGAAGAAGTTCATTGGAGTGCATAACAAAAGCCCTGATAAGATGAACAAAGCTTCGTGGTAAATCGTGCGAGCAACGAGAAGGTCCTTTTAGTCACTATCTCCCTGAGTACACACGTTCCCATGCACTCTGTGCGTAATACACATGTAGAGCTTGTGTTATCTCCCCGTATAGCACTGAGGTCGATATCTGAACTTGGTATACGATATATATGAATGTATAAGCACAATGTTCGAAGACTACATAAAGGCATGACATGTACACACATTTGCCGACTCCGGTACCACAGCTCGCCGAATACATAGCTCGCTGTGCATTCAAAGGGCTCCATTTCTTTTCTACAAGCTTATCGAATTCCCCATTAACTGTCACAACGGAATGAAAATATTTTCCCTCCATTTTGGGACCAAAAAAATTGATCCGATTGACGCTTCGTCAAAATTGACAAAATTCTTGCATGACGGAAAATCCATTTAAAAACACGAAATTTTTTACCGCGTTCCATATCGTTGGAATGCAACAAAATTTTCTTTTTCCTTCAGCAGATCTCAAGATTCTTATTCGATATTTGGTCCAGACAATAAAAACGATCCTTTTCGAAGATCCGAACACAAAATCGATACGAAAATTTTCATGGTTGATGAAATTGAACAAACAATTAATAGAAAAACGTATTTTTCGTTGGATCTCAACGTTGCGAACTCCTTGCAGCTGCCAACTTCGTTGCATCGTCAGAATGCAACGAAATTCCGTATATTCTCGAGCAGATTTCAAGATTCTTATTAGAAATTTAGTCCAAACAATAAAAACGATCCCTTTCGAAGATCCAAATACAAAATCGATAAGAAAATTGTCATGTTTATTGAAATTGAACAAACAATTAATAGAAAAACGTATTTTTCGTTGGACCTCAACGTTGCGAACTCCTTGCAGCTGCCAACTTCGTTGCATCGTCAGAATGCAACGAAATTCCGTATATTCCCGAGCAGATTTCAAGATTCTTATTAGAAATTTAGTCCAAACAATAAAAACGATCTTTTTCGAAGATCCAAATACAAAATCGATAAGAAAATTGTCATGTTTATTGAAATTGAAGAAACAATTAATAGAAAAACGTATTTTTCGTTGAACCACAACGTTGCGAACTGCATGCAGCTGCCAACTTCGCTGCATCGTCAGAATGTAACGAAATTCCGTATATTCTCGAGCAGATTTCAAGATTCTTATTAGAAATTTAGTCCAAACAATAAAAACGATCTCTTTCGAAGATTCAAATACAAAATCGATAAGAAAATTGTCATGTTTATTGAAATTGAACAAACAATTAATAGAAAAACGTATTTTTCGTTGGATCTCAACGTTGCGCACTCCAGTGTTATAAATTATTTGGTTCCGTGTGGAATTCACCATATCATCAGCAAAAAAGTACATAAAATTTGACCATTTTACGAAAAACTACCCATTCGCTTATGTACCTCTTTACATTCTCATATTTGTGGATACACATTTATGCGGAATCTTTGGATGTTAACGTATGTACAAGTTCGTGTAGATATATGTACGCGCGATTGAGCGTAGCACTTATATGCAGAATTCCATGGCTGATCTTGCGTCATATACAGAAGCGAGAAGCGCTCTCTGTGCTAACCATGCACCGCATGGTTGCTGGGACGGAGTGGCAAGAAGGAGGGGAGCGGTTATGACGGCAACGATTTATGGGCTTTCAAGTCCACACAGTGCATTTCGGTCTCGCGTCTCTATATGTGCCCTACATGCAGGGCATCAGACTTTCTGATCCTATATACCGAATGGCTGATGGAAATTTCAACCAGTCGGTAAATATCAAGCGGCTCTCAGCTAATTATTTATTTATCCCTTTGCCTCCGAACTTGCAAACTTTGCGACTCTCCTGCACGATCTTTCCTTGAATAATAACAAATGCGAACTGTTCTTCGAGCTTGAAACTATTTTTGCCAATTTTTCGTGTCCCACGCCAAAGAAACTGAGTCCCAAAAATTCTTGTGAATGAGGAATTGTGAATAATTTCGTGAAAAGTGGCGCCGAATTCACACCAGCGGCTTCATGTACGAAAAATTTATATATCGCGGTTACGGTGCGAGAAATTCTCGTATCGGTGTGGCGGATCCATCGTAAAACATGCGGTTGTCAAAGCTCAAGAAGAATCTATAAAATATCGGTGCATACACGACTGGAACGAGCACAGCATCCGTCGCCGCAAACCTATCTATTTTCTTGTCTTTACCGTCCATTTCTTCCATTTATTACTATATGGACAACGGGCCTTTGTATCTTTAGCACTGTCGTAAGAGTTCAGTCAAAACAGCCATTTCTAGAAACGAACTAAAGTTTTATCGCAATATTCTCACTTTTAGCCGCTGCTCGCCTCATTGCTCAACGACAGCGTCTCAATTTTCCCAATTGATTCAAAACGAAAATTCTCTTTCGTCAACATTTCTCTCCACGGAATGATTGTATCTGCCAAGTTATCCCTGGAACGGTAACCTCATTTTTTTTTACCGATTCCGATAATCTGGTGTCATGAGTGACCCGAATTTTGAAAAATTCAAATCTCCTGCAAAATTTGACGAAACGGGTTCCAATTGGTCTCATTCTTTTCATTTTTTAATGCAGAATCACGTGAGCCTAGGGCTTATTATTAATTTAGCTTGGAGTGAAAAAATGAGTCGAAAATGCGGGAAAACGATAAAACCCCATGTTACCATGCTAGCTGGTCGAATGTTTATTTATTATTCAATCCTTCGTGAGCGATTATTCGTTTGAGCTTTAATGAAATATTGGCAATTTGCTTGCAGTTATTCTCTTGAGATTTGCTCCTCGTTTTAAATGCCTTGCATGTTCGCGAATAAGTGCTCGGCTCCCCGCTCGCGATCGCTCTCTCGCGCTCACTTCCTTAGCAGTCATGACTCTTTCTCTTTATCTTTTTCTCTCGCAATGCCGAGGTAGGCGTGGCACAACTCCATTAACCAATATCGTGGATTAATTGTTTTAGTATCCCGTAAAACAGTAACGCCACCTGGATCTTAGATTACACTCGAGCTCCCTCGTCGTACATAAATTCAGTCAAGTGCCAACCCCCTTCGTTACCCTCGTTTTCGCTCTTCTTGTCATTCACCTTTCGATGCGTTAACTGCAACGCGCTCTCGAGCTTTATCACATATTTACATCGGTGCATGCGTCCTTACGTAAATTAATGTTGCGACGTGGCAGTTCCTGGCAACTTTATAATAACACTCGTCATTTTCCAATAATCCATATGAAAAATCGCAGGCAGATAAATATTTATGTTTCGTAACCGGATTCTGCAAATAATTATCGTAGTTTTTTTTTTTTTATAATTACGAAAAAAAATTCACGACACGATGAATATTTAAAAAAAAAAAACTAATAATTTGGAGTAAAAACTGAATTTGCCCCCGTCCAGTTTTCCAATCGACGTTAGTTTTTTTATCATTACGTAAAAAATCATGACTCGATGAATATTTGAAAAAAAAAAAATAATAATAATTTGGAGTAAAAACTGAATTTGCCTCTGTCCAGATCCTTTTCCAATTCACGCTAAAATCGTGGGCAGCGAAATGTTTATATTTCGTAAGGTAGTTCTGCGAATAATCATCGGAGTAATTTTTTTCATTATTACGAAAAAAAATTGACGACTGAATAAATATTTGAATGAAGCGAATTTGGAGTAAAAACTGATTTTTCCCCAAAAAGCCTGGTGTTAGCCCCTTAGTGAGGATTCAGTTGGCTAATTCGTAATGAATAATGTCCGAAAAATGTAGAAGGATTACTTGTTTCGTAACATTCGTTCGTAAATGTATTTTTAACGCGAATGATGCATTTAATTTTTTATTTTCTGGGCTTTTTACTCAGAGATGAAAAATTTTCAGAATTAACGATACAATAGAATGCCAAGAATGAATTTTGCCTCTGAACGTATAGGACGTAGTTCAAATCTGATATGTATGCAGTCGAATGTAACCTCGGAGTAGTCCAGAGTTTTCCATCAGGTCCATCATAACACAAAAGGGCTGCGTTTTTTTTTTTTCTTTTATTTTCTTGCTCGCCCTCAGGGGGCAGCAATCCGTGTACAAGAGCTCCGAGTATTATGGTTAGCACAAGCAGCAGCAGCATTCGTCTGGAATTACGAGCTCGCTTAATTGCACGTGCCAGAAAACGTACGAGCATCGATTCTCGCAACTCATCCACGCAAGCCCACACTTGAGGCAAATAATTAAAGCTCACAAACTCGCGTGTTCCTCGCTACCCATGTTCTTTCTCGACTCAATCCGACGGACTCGATTATGAGACCGATCAATTCAACGCCAAATACCGATTTCTACGTAGAATTGAAAACTTTCATGCAAAAATGCAACGAAATGGAAAAGCATTAAAAATATTTTTTAATGCTTTTCGACGAGCACGAGTTTCAAAATTGAAATAAAAAAAATAAAAACAAGAAATTTCAATAAATTTTCGATGGAAAAATCATTTTTTGGTTCGTCAACATTTTTCAGAATGACTTTCGTGTCTGCACGAACGAGAAGAAGAAACCGAGGCCTGTTTGTAACCTTAAAAATGCTCGGTGTGACAAAAAATGTTAAAATTTTCCTCGCACAGTTTTGACAGACGCACACGCTATTGTTTAACAAAAGTTATTTCAATTGGAACATTTTTGAATAAAAATCCTCAGAAGCGCGAAAATGAGATTGGAATTTAGGAGAAAAATGTATATTCACGATTAATACTTTCTCGTTATCGTTGACGTTGGTTCGTTAGCGCGAACAGCTCGTACCGCGACACATTTATTTTAATTCAACATGCTCATGTGTGTGTGTATGTGTGTGTGTTTTTTTTCGTCGTTCGTTTTCAATAACCATTGTCTTTTATCGCAATAACAGTTGAAACCTTGGATTATTGGATTATCGGCCTTTTTTTCTCTCATTCATGTTGCCTGTTCATTCCACCGTTCTGATTATTTTTCAGGAGACCTACATTTTTTAATACCAGCCAAAAATGTGAGTTATTGTTTTTTCAATGAATGCACGCGGATTCGTTAGTCCGAATAAATAAAAACAAACGATTGGACAGGCGGCTTGTGAGGTCCTCCAAATCTATTCCCACCTTTTAATCTAAACTAATTAATTCGAGTTGTGTCTTGGGAAAATACTGACAAAAATGACGGACTCGTTGTCACAGATTCTCCGCGTGATCCTCGCAAGGAGAAATATTAAGATAAAATATAAAAATTTGAAAAACCGAATGACGCACATTTTGTCACCGATTCTCAGTCAAAAATGAAGAAAAAAATAAACAAATGTAAAGGAAAAACTAAAAATGCATCGAAAACTCAAGGGAAATCGTCATGAGCGAAAGAAAAGAAAAAGGTGTCGACGAAGTGAACGTCGAAACTCTCCAAGCTCTGCCTTTCGAATTGGATATGAAATCGTATTAAAGTTCAAAATAGTTCGCGGTACAGTCCTCGCCCATATTCCTCGAGAACACACGCATTTATTTACCCCTTTTCCTCCCACACTACTTTTTTCGTAATATCCGGCGGAACTACTCGAGGCTACACGTGAAATTTAAGTATACACACAAGTTCAGGCTAATCAACTGCGTCGTGATTACACAAATGTTTCTTCATTCAATAACAAACAAAACTGCACACCAAAATATTCAGTTTCAATTCATTGGTCCAGTCCGGCGTGAAAAAATGATTGAAAATCGTTTTCGAATCATTTCGTTCACAGGTCGCAGCAGTGCATTAATTTAATGCACTTGCAATTTTTTCATGTCGATCCTGCAACATTTTTCACAATTTTCAATATTAGTAAAAAAAAAATATTGTAAATTTTTTTTTTCATCCCGAAATGAGATTCTTTGTTCTATCTGTGATTTTTGCAGTGTCGTTAATAATTGTTTGAAACGTTAAAAACACATTAAACTCATTTTTACTTAAGGGACTGAGCTGAACGATTTTTTTTTAGAATTTCACTCATTTTTTGCAGTTCGTAACCAGAGGGAGAAAAAAAGAGAGGGAGAGCACTAACGCGAGGGCTCGAGGAACTAGTCCCGTATAAAATCAATGCAGGGATTATAATTTTATAGCAGTTCGTCTGTGCCAACAGCTATAAGACCAGGAATTACACAGTATGCAGGAGGGAATAATTTTGCGTCATTGAACGAGGCGTATAGGCGCGTTATAGCGAGCATTATATGCCATGCTTGCATGCTGCTCTGGTTATCTTAATGAAACGTAGGTTGTCGCGTTGCTTGCTCGCTTGTTCTATCCTCCCGATGCACAATTCAGTTATTCGATCGACCATTAATCCCGCACAGAGATTGGCCTGATGAATCTGGGATCAAACCACAACACAGTCATTGCCACGTTATATTCTTGTATATTCTTGTGCCTTTTAACTATGGAACGGTAGCTTTGGGTTAAAAACGACCGCAGAAGAATTTAAATCCCGCACCCTCCCGCCGTTCTCCCGTTTTTTATCGTTTTACCGCATTTTCGACTCATTTTTCGATTTCAAGCAAGATTGCCCCAGGCTCACGAGATCCTGCATTAAAAAACGAAGAGAATGAGCCCAAGTTGAACGCTTTTCGCTCAATTTTACCAGAGATACGATTTTTTCAAAATTGGGGTCATTTATGACCCCAGGTTACAGAATATTTCAACGTCATTGGGATGGATCGTTGGAGATAATATTTGAGTGTCGATAGGACTGTAAATTGTGGAGCTAAAAAATAATGAATCGAAAATTTTCGTATTTTTTGATAATTGAATGGGAAATGGCCGTTTTGCTCGAATTAGTGATAGAATTTTGAATGAATCGTTTCAGTAGCACGATGACACATTTGCTTTGAGTGCTCTGAAAAATCGCAACGTCCAATAAAATTTATTCGATATTATTTCATCACGATAAATTTCAATGTATTTCACAATTATGAGAAAATATGGATATAAAGTTTGAACTATGTTACGTGAGCTTTAATGTGTGTGCCTCGTAATGGAAAGCTTGGCCATCGGCTGTATGGGAGGGATTAATAATTGTATCGTTACAATATCGATCGATAAGCTCGTGTCTCACGTTCTAGCTCGTCGATCGGCTGAATATTCATATTTTCATTATTGGCAGGGCTTTATGCAGGCCAATCCATCCGCATCGAGCATTCTCATCTTCCCTCATTCTCTATCTGTTCTTCCTTGTTCCCATACAGTTATGTTGCAACGTGTCATTTGGGATCCAAAAGCATTCTCCTCGTTAATGACGATGACGTCCTTAATTATCGTTGGGACGCGAGCGACAAACCTGCAGCTCTCTCTCTCTCTCTCTCTCTCTCTCTCTCTATCTCTCTCTCTCTTCCCCTTTTTCTCGTACATAAGCGTATAAGCTCACACGGCCACGCTGCACTAGATGCATGATGCGTAGCGCCGTGAATCTGCCACGGAACATATAGGAAAACGGAAGTATCTGATAGAATCATGCACGAGGAAAATTTGCCAGAAATTGTAAACGCGGCGTTATCGCAATTATAATATCGCGCTGAAAATACATACGTGACGGAATGCCCTGACTGTCAAAATTTCTATACGACGAAACGTCATGAATCATTCGTCCTTTCGGTTCCGCATTCATCGAAAATTTTTCTTTTTCTTTTTTTCGCATTCCATTCAACGGATCATCAGATTTGTTGTGTGTCGGAGTTTTTCATGCAGGCAAATTCTAGCCAAACGAACTGGAAACACACGTAACGAAATTCCCGACTATCGAAATTTCTGCGACACGGTATGCTCGAAAATATTTGCCTTTTTGTTTCCAGTTATCCAAACCTGTTATTTTCGTTACCTATCAAACGGATCATGGAATGTAAAATACAGAATAACGATAAAAAAGGAGGAGGAGGAATCGCGAATGAATTCTGCGTGGCAGCAAATACAAACGAAAAAAGTTTACAACTCGAAAAATATGTTTTATTTTCATAAATCAATAGAGTCGGAAGAGCCTCTCGTGCGGTGCATTTAAAAGACGAAAATAATGATAACCACCGACTGAGAGGGACATTCTGAACTCTCGTGTTCTCGTTGTACGAAAAAAAAAAACTTTACGAAGCAGAGAGCAGACATAATGCATTCGCATCTGCTCCATTGAGAACCGACACGCCGAGTTTTGTTTTTTCAAATATCAACCCACCGGAGATACGCTTTTTAAACGTTTTTCTCCCAGTAATATGCTTCGTCTATGGGAAGAAGAGAACGCGAAAGGGATTTCAATAGGAAGTTCTCCGGGAATCAATTTCCTCTGCTCCCGTGCCAGACGAAATTGTGTCATGGCGCGTAAATTAATTTATTTTCGAGCGCCCTCTGTCCCGGCGCCTCCGATTTTTTACGTGTGTCCGCGAGAGCACAACAAACTCATAAATATCATCTAAACGTGGACACCGGAGAGAGAGAGAGAGAGAGAGCGAGAGGAAAGAAGACACGAGCGTTCGGATGGAAAAACAGATCGAAAAATCGAGAGACGGAGGAGCAAACAGTTGATCGAATGTTCCGTGTGCCTTTCGAACGGAAGCGAAATAATTCATAAGCTCGGAAAGATATTTTACAAGGAGAATTAGCGGAACTATCAAATTTAATTTATTATTCCGCGCAACGCTGCCGGCGATGGTTTGATGCAAAAGTGTGAATGGCTCTCAAATATCTTGCGTTCAATTTCAAACCGCGTTCTGTGATTTTGACGATTATTTTAAAACGAAGAGGGAAATCGCGTCGGAATTTTGGAAAAGACCAATCATCCAGGGGATATTTGTGTTTCTCTCTCCCCCTCGTCCGTACACGTGCCTGTTTCAATCACGATTTCAATTATATTGATCCTGTGGTTAAACACGATTCGGATTTGTATCGACATGCATGGAGTTTCGTTCGCCTCTGAGTCTGCTTCGTCGCGATTGATATTTGCAGCGAAGGAATCGAGACTGCAGTATAACAATAACGTAAACTTGCCAGTTTCAATGGAATCAAAAAATGTAGATAAAGAAAATAAAACAATGAGAAAATTGAAAAATAGAATAGTCCGAATAATCGAATCACGTGCCCGGATTAACTCTGCCGGGTTTTAACCGCGTATTTTGTACATGTTCTCGATGCCTGCCCTCTCATCGCGTCATCCCTCACTCCGCCCAATCATCGCATTAGCCGATTTCCCATTTCGGCCACAATCACGATTCATCGAATGGAAAACCAGATTTTACGTGCGGAAGACATTTTTTCATAATTCGCAAATATCCACCGCGTCAAACCAACTGGAAAAAACGATAATTATTATAAAAAATTGCGCCCAACAAAAAAAAACAACAAAATAATTCTGCAATAGTTTGTTCGAAATATTCGAAATAATTCAATCATTGGATAGAAATACGCATATCCGCGTTCGCAAATATTTTCAAGCTCCACCGGTGCGTCCATCATCGCGAGGTTTTTCGAACATCGCCAGATAAAAAGTATCCACAATTTTTTTATTTTTTATCTACAGTATTTATCCAGCACACAGTTTGACTGAAACCCGCGAGATTAAAAAAGCTGCAGATAACAGTTACGAACAGATTTGTGTCATCAAAGTAGTAGAAACGTTGCGAAAAACCTTTTTTTTTTAATATTTTGCGTATTTGTCCATTTGGTTCCGATGAAGAGAACGTTCGGGGGGATTCCTAAAATTCTGATCGACGGTCGTGTGTGAACCGTCGAGTATTTGTAGACTTTTTGGGCTTGATTACCGCGACACGTTGGCTCGAGATCCTTTGGTCACGTGCACTTTGCTCGCGGTGCAACTTTTCCAAAAGTGGAATTGCTCACGTCTTCGCGAAACGTTTGACAACGTGACGGGTTAATTATGAGTGACGGCAGAAAACCAGTTTTTAGAACAACACAACGGAATGGAATTTAAATGACTAGGACCAGATTAGGCCCAACAAGGTCCTGATCAGAATAGTCGGTCCCGATGCAGTAGTCGATTTTTATTATGGGACATAGGGAGAGAAAATAATAGAAAAAATTTGCAATGGCACATCCTGATCCCAAATCGTCTCTCTAAAGGATTTCAGCAAAGACACAGTAAATTTTAGTGAACCCTTCGTGTGGACACATCCTATAAGTGCATACAGGGTCAATCTGACCCAAGGCGATTTTCAAGCCGTCGTATTCCGGTAAATATGCATTTTTTATTGCATTTTGTAGAGACGAAAATTGAACGACAAAATATTGGTTGCCATCAAATGCCAAACAATCGGTGATAGACAATTGTTGGGGTCAAGTTGACCCAGTGTGTACTCGAAGGGGTAAATTAATATTTTCTTGAAAATAGCGAAAAATTTGACTTTTTTTTTTTGCCAAATTTTAAGATTTTTTCCCCAATTTCAGATGAAAAAATTCTGTGTATTTGGTGAAATCTCTCAGAGCGACGATATGGTACCAGAGAATTATGGAGTCGAATGAATTTTTTATTTAATTTTCTCTCCGTATATTCAATTTGATACGAGCACGAAATTGTTCGAGCAAGAAGCGATTTTTTTCTCTAGAACAAAGACTCAGGGACACGAGGAAATGATCTGCTCAACTTCAATTCCCAGCAAACCTGCTCACAGTTTCGCTTAATTATATTTTGTACGCTGTAACGCGATGCTGCGGTGATCGTATCCGATAAGAAGCTCTCACGATCCCATTTATCAACGGATGGCATGTTTGTTTGGATGGTGTTTAATGTGTACTCGACACTCGACCGTTTTAACGTACTAATTCAACTCTAAATACGTGTGCTCGTAGAAATGTACACCGAACTTCTAGCTTCTGCGTGGAACTCGATTCTGCTGGCCGTAGAATTGTCCTTCTGTGCGAAGTTGGAGGATGCAACGAAAACTTGGGACTGATGTGTACAAGGCAGAAATTTTCAAGTTAACGCTTCACCGTGCGAAAGAGAACGGAGCTGGACATTTATACGTTGGATTGCATTTGATACTGTGACCTCTGCAGATCGATTTGTTCGGTGAACAAAGTTTTAATTTGTTAGCACTAGAACGGTCATCGAAATTTTCCGCTAACCTCGTCCTTCCTCTCCTCTATTTCTCTTGTCGCTCCTCCTTCAATATTTACTTTTGTAACGAGGATAACGCATATATATTCCGCGGCTTGTATCACTTTGCATTGCTATGTAAATTATACATACACTCATCGTTAGAAAAGGGACTTACCTCGACCATGTAATGAAGACCCGACAACGTCATTCGAGCCACCGAATCTTTCCTTCTCACTGGTTGTTGCCATCTCCTCAGCGTCACACCCTGCAAAGTCGTTGAGATCGAGTCAATTTAGAAATCATTGGTAACTAAATATTCTCATCAAACTTCGAATCGTTTCCAATTATTATTTCGCTTTTTCATGGATCCGAACGTTCGAAATAATTTTTAGATAGAAAAAATATTTGTCAAGAAACTTCGTTTCGCTTCCATTGCTTTCAGTATATTGTGGATATTTAAAAATTGAGAGTTCAAAAAAAAAACTTATCGCAAAGTTATACCATTTTCCACGAGACTACGTTTGACTACATTTAATTTATTGATGTTAAATGTTCAATGACGAGCTTCCTAATGGTCGTGGAATTTTAAAACGATTTTTTAAATATTTCATACAAAAAAATACCAAATTTTCCGAATTTTTTCATCATTTGCAAATTGGGACTCGACATTCTTAAAAATATTGTAGATATTTGAAAATTGAGAGTTCAATAAAAAAACTTATCGCAAAGTTATACCAGTTCCCACGAGACTACGTTTGTCTACATTTAATTTATTAATGTTAAATGTTCAATGACGAGCTTCCTAATGGTCGTGGAATTTTAAAACGATTTTTTAAATATTTCATACAAAAAAATACCAAATTTTCCGAATTTTTTCATCATTTGCGAATTGGGACTCGACATTCTTAAAAATATTGCAGATATTTGAAAATTGAGAGGTAAAAAAAAAACTTATCGCAAAGTTATACCAGTTCCCACGAGACTACATTTGACTGCGTTTAATTTATTAACGTTAAATGTTCAATGACGAGCTTCCTAATGGTCGTGGAATTTAAAAACGATTTTTTAAATATTTCATACAAAAAAATACCAAATTTTCCGAATTTTTTCATCATTTGCAAATTGGGACTCAACATTCTTAAAAATATTGTAGCTATTTGAAAATTGAGAGTTCAAAAAAAAACTTATCGCAAAGTTATACCAGTTTCCACGAGACTACGTTTGTCTACATTTAATTTATTAATGTTAATTGTGCAAAAACTCTTTAATACTTCATACAGAATATACAAAATTGTCAGAATTTTCTCCAGGCAGTTTGGTATTGAAATGATGCATTAAAGAATTTAGCAAACTGAAGAATTTGATAGTTTCGAGCTGCTGGCTCTAAGGGCTCTTTTGATCGACGAGCCTTGCCTGCATCTAGGATAACAACCGAAAAATACAATAAAAAGATCGAAAAAGAAACCCTGCCCTGAAATTCCTTTAAAAGCCCAGCAGCACGAATTGTTGTTGATTTGTCGCGCAGTTTGACAGGATGCGGAAGCGTTTCCATACAGTGCGGGAGTTCTTACCTCTGGTATTTCCGTAGAATCTGGTACGTCTCTCGTTATGTCAGGATCGGGTGGTTTATACTCGGGAAGCAGGGCTCCATACTTTCTGGAAGCCATTCGCCTCCGGCGATCGAGCCATCTTTGTTTCTCCAAAACCTCCGATTCCTCGTCGACCCCGAAGAAAGTTGCAGTCTCTCGTTTTATGTAACTAAAATAATACAAAAAAAAAAATGAGAAATGCATTTTTTTTTCATCTAAATTCTTCGAGCATTTCAATCAAATTTGCAAACATTTTTTTCGTTCCCGCTACGAAATTCCGAGTCGGTATTTTTTTAAATTAACCCTTTGACTCATTTGGCTCTTTAAATTCGAGGGCTGTTGCCAGCAATAATTTAATTTGCCGAAAAATAGTGGAGAAAATGTTGGCCTTCATTTAAAACGGAATATACTTGTTCATTTCCATAAAATATGTCAAGAATCCAGGAATTCACTTTTGCGTACGTGTACGGTTGAGTTGGAGCAACGAGAGGGCTGAATTGTCGAGGAATATTTCAGGACCAAAATACCGATGATACAGCGCTCCGTATAGAATTTAAAAAATTCTTTTATTTTCTCCTCAAAATTGAGTGACTTTTCAATTTTATATTTTTCATGGATATTCATTCTCAGACAATTTAATGAAAAATTACAACCCCCTGTACAGTTTTCCCTATCGAGCTTTTTCTTTGAGTCACGCACGTTATATTAATTAAATGAAAAGTCTGAATTCGTGAAAGGATCGAATTTCACGGTACTTGCGTTTTTTACAATGCTAATTAATGCAGCTCGGTTGGTTGATTATTTCAAAGCCTCGGAAACGCGTTTCTCGTCGAAAAAACAAGACCCAACCTCGTGCGAATGAGTGCGAAGAATTTGTAGGCCAAAAATTCAAAATTATGCAATGACTAAGAAATTGTTGACATTTTTGATTTTGCTTTATTTTTCTGGCTCCGCAGGATCGTAATAAATAGTTGGAAACTTACTGTCGCAGTGCTTCGGTCCTACTCATGTTTCTGCGTAACCTTGGTCGTTGAGTAGTCGCAGCACCGGTGCTGTGGGTGCTGATTGATGGTTGGACGACGGGTCTTGGGCCTGCAGGGGCCGAAACACTCCTCGTGATATTCGGTCCATTGTTGGTAGCCCCAGGACCCGAATTTGACGAGCCAACGGCCGTTGAGGAGGTAGGAATCGTTGTGGTGGTTGATTTTTCCGATTTACCGGACTCACCAACGGCCGTGTACATGCCGATGCTCTGTGCACTTTCGCCATCTGTACCTGACGACGAAACCGTCGATGTTCCTGTCGTTCCAGAGCTCGGCGAAGGTTGCCTAGAAACACAACAAACAAAAGATTCTCGTCAACGAATATATCGGATAATGATAAGTTCATCAATCATTAAAATATTTAATTAACGAAATCCAATTAAAACGTTTTTTTCCAGAAATTATAATGATCGAAGTAAATAACAAAAAAAAAACTGAAGAATCATCGAGAAGTAATGAAATGCATTGTAAATCGATAAACGCGGTGTTTAGAATAGCCGGATTTTTCCACGACTGCCATCAGACGCTATCGAGTAGTTTTATTCGCCAACTTTATGAGAGGTCCGTGCGAGGGTATCGATGTCAAAGTTTTCCCCGAACGTTAAAACCTGGCGCATGGGGAATGTGTGACTGAGTTTTTTAAGTGTCGCCCTTTTCTTTTTTTTCTCGCAGTCTTCCAAAATCGTTTTTTCAATCGTATCTGAAAAACTAATCTATTCATGACTGGAGGTCGCGTTCCTTCATTTTTAAGGCTCGAAGCACACTATGTGGAAACTACTGCAGGCTCGCAAAGGTTCAAAGCTCGAGGGGAATGACGATGCATAGTGATTTTCGAGCCTCGACAAACATTTTCACGTTTTTTATGGGGATCCACTTTGACAAACCTTTGAGCAAATTACATCTTGAAATAATTGTTGGAATTTATCGATTAGAGAATCGTTCTTTTGCAGGAATCGATTGTTCGTAATTATAATAATAAAAATAATTGAAAAATCGTGTCTTAGTGACTTTTCCAGAAAACTCGCCAAATTATCATTTTTTGTTTGTAATTAATCACGAAAGAACTAATGAATTATTAATCATCACTGATCAAGTTGGGTCCATCAAAACAATCCACGTGAAACAATTTGATTGGCTCATCCACCGAACTCATGAATAGTTTAGTGCGCAGGAAAAGGAAAGATGCTCGAATCCCAGAGCCTTTGAATTCCATGCAACGTTGCACGTGTCCCACGTACATTCCATTACCCCCGCAAAATTTCTCAAAGGCCATCGAGAATCTGAGAAAAGTAACAATAGCGTGTTTGACTCGAGCGAAACGCACTAATGAGACGAGACTTTCGCATCCCTCTTCGTTTCGCAGATGCTCCGAATCTCGGAATTGTGTGCGGAACATACAAGAACCTCGAGTTCTGTCTGTAATTGCGGGCGTTTCCACTTGAAATTTCGAGAATATCTCGTTGCATTGATTCGACTAGAATTTTGAGGCAATATAGTTCCCGGAGCACGGCAAAGTTCAATCCAAGTGTTTGGGTGCGCAGTCAATGCGAAATAACGAACTTGAGCCAACGAGCAAAACTTATCACGCGGCTTTCGAGACATTTAAACCCTTCCAGTACACACTGGGTCAATATGACCCCAACAATTTCCTCTCACCGTTTCTTGGGCATTGAAAGGTAACGAGTGGCTTATATTTAATTTTCGTTTTCGTCAAAAAATGCATTTTCGCGCTCAAAAACGCCTCGGGTCAGATTGACCCAATACGCACTTACAGGAGGTGTGCACACGAAGGGTTAATAATCATTGAATCAACGACGAAGCGACTGCCTAAAATTTAACAGCACGAAAGCGATTGAAGATTTTTTTCTGCATAATTGCTTCAGACAAATCCTCACTGCTCGGCGATTCCGGCGTGACAATCAACGGAATATTAATCGTAACCAAATATCAAGATTCTAAACATCGATACTGGTGAAAAATGGAGAAAGCATTAGCCCCGAATAAACTCGACTCACCATTTTTCTAGATCTCGATAACAAAAGATTAATGGACTTTCGAAGAGTTCAATTCTATTATCACCTCCGGGACAATGGGGAAAGGTTCTACGAAAATAGGACGAGGTAGCAAAGTATAAAAGGTCGATCCGGAGGATAACGAATTTTCTCTCATTTTTATGAATATGTGTAAGCTGTGCTCGCGACAATGGTATATATTAGAGTTGGTCCAAAGTTGAGCTACCACGAGGTATAATACAGTATAATCACGAGGTTGGGCGAGGATGGGTTCGTAACAGGCTACTGTCTGCTTAATTGAGTTACTGTCAGACGGAGGGGACGAAGCGGGAGAAGACTGGCCAGACAACCACAGTATTTTACCTCCTTTTACTAGGTACCATCCGCTCGGGATTTTAACGTAGCTCTGTTGTTTGTGTCTCTCTCTTTTTCACTCTGTATCAGTCTCTGCCTACAAGCATTATTCTCTGCATTCTCGTTTCTCATCTCTTTTTAATTTTCCTGTGCGTTTTTTGTTTCTTCATTCTTTCGCGTCTGTTTTTGTTTTTTGGTTTTTTCTCTCCTGCGTCTATTTTGGCATTTTTCTTGCTCGATGTTTTTTTGTTCTCTGTGTGTCCTTTGTGACTCTCTCCTTCATCTCGTTCTTATCTCGAGCTTTTTGCCTTTTTGGATCGCCAGCTCCGCGTTTAACCATTTTCATCTTTTTGTTGTTGTTGGTTTTTTTCTTTCTTCATCTTTTCCCCCAATCTTTTTCTTGCTTCTTCTTATTTTTCTTTCGTTCTCATTTACCGTCTCGGGGAACGTGAATTTCAGTCACTCTCTTCCCTTCTCCCACGGCCTGTCTATCGTTGTCTGCAAATCTCTACATCTGCGGCTGGTTATCAATCGTACGATCAACATTAACGTAACGCAATTTAAGGGACAGGATTGAACTCGCACAGACAGATGCACTCCCCACAGGATACCGAGGCAACGTCTCCTCCTATATCGGCAAATGTATCGCAGCATAAATTTACCCGTCGTGTTTGTACCCCCGGCTGAGGTCAAAAGCCAGCAACGTCAATCTTCGTTCTTGACTCGCTAACCAGGCCCCGATCTGCCTCCAAATATACTCGAATGTATATTCGATGGATTCGTATGTGCGACGTGCCCTGTAATTATTTGGTTGATAATCCTCGTCTCAATGTGACAAAAATGTCGCTAGGAAATTCTCATATCTTTGCGTCCATGCAGCATATCGCGAACCTCAAGAATAGATCGTCCAATTTCTATTTAATTCGACCAAATCAATCGATTTCGAGTTGATTACTTATTTACCGAAGCTCCGAGAATAAAATTGATAGTTTTATGACGAAACTTGTCGAACGTCTTACGAAATTACGAAATCTATACCGTGGATTCATAATCACATTGAAACTTCGGCAAAGAAAAACGATATTTTCATTTTTCTCCATGCCATTTTTTTTTCTCACGAATTCATTACATCGTTAAGTATAAAATGTGGAATTATATTCCTGACCTACCCTCGTAATTGTACAATTGACGTGCGTGGCATTTATTTACCCTCGCATATTTAGTTCCAACCGAAAACACTAAAACTTGAACGATGTTCTTTTGGCCAGCAGCAAAGCGAGTACTCTCCAGCCACACGATTGTCGTTCTGTCCTCGAGCTTTTGACTTTTTGCCCCATTGTTACGCCCACTTTACGCAGAGCTTTTCCCCACGCAGGAGGAGAAATTACAACTCCGGCAGACAGAGATATTTTTATTAAAAATCCAGTTTTCTCGACGTCGAGCTGAATCAAGAGTTCTACGACTCTGAACAACGCAGTTTCCCAAAATTCTTGCATTTATTTCTAAACTGCAGCAAAAGCAAAAAATGCGATTAATTTTATCAGGAACTTAAAAAAAAAAGTTTCCTGATATTGAATTTTCTCGATCGAGTATTGTAGAAGTTGGAAAAATTATTATAAATAACGGCACGAACGACCATCAGCAATTTCTTGTTTAAGGTATAACTATCGCAGAAAGGGTTGATTTAGGATTTTCTTGAAATTTAGTGTAAATATTCTTGACATTAAAACGAACAACTTTCCTATGAGACGAAACATTTTCTGCCGTCCAGAATTTGAGATATTTCATTTCCAATTTTATATTTTTCCCATCTAAACGCATGTAAATTGAAGTGACGTTTCGTTAAAAAAGTTGCAAGAAAAAACAAAAGAAACGCGACTTGAATTNAACGTCACTTCAGTTTACATGCGTTTAGATGGGAAAAATATAAAATTGGAAATGAAATATCTCAAATTCTAGACAGCAGAAAATCTTTCGTCTCATAGGAAAGTTGTTCGTTTTAATGTCAAGAATATTTACACTAAATTTCAAGAAAATACTAAATCAACCCATTCTGCGATAGTTATACCTTAAAAAGATTGCAGCAATTTTACAACGTCAACAGGTTTCCCAGGGTATATAATTATACGAACGAGCTCCCTGTATTTAACTCTCGTATGTTTTTCTCCTTCCGTTTCGCTCGTTACTACTTACCCCCGTTAATTATCCGGGTGAATAGCGATTTTCGATGCTTGTACGACAAATAGCGCAGTGAGTTGTGAGAGCAAAAAAACAGATTTGTCCAACTGGACAATGCATGCGTGTACTTCTTTTGATCCGCAGTCACGTTGGTCGAATTTTAATGAAAAATTAGCAAAACTTTTTTGTTCTCCAATCGCTCTCGCTCGCTGTCCTCGGATTTTTTTTTCTTTTCATTCTGATGCAGCAACTTTTTACATGAAACGTATAGGCAGAAGATTTCACGCTGTGACGTACAAAGTTTAATGACGCGCGCAGCTTGCTTCGGAGCGTCAATGCGAGCTTTTTATCGCCTCGTTCCACTGATGAGTTTCGATCACAATCGATTTGTTTGTCACATAATTTTCATCGTCAATTTGAGAAAAATCTAAACTAAATTTTTTCGATCTCAGTCTTTGGTTCCTACACCAAAACTGTTTTTTTTTTCTATGTAGGAAAAACGAATTGGGTCAGATTGACCCAAGGCGTTTTTAAAACCGCTTCATTCCCGTGAATTTGCATTTTTTTTTGTTTTTTAACAAAAACGAAAATGGAAGCGCACAATATTCGTTAAAATTAAATGCCAGACAATCGGGGACAGAAAATTGTTGGGGTCAAATGGACCCAGTGTGTACTCGAAAGGTCCATCCAGTATATAGACACGAATGATGAATAAACGACAATTCGTTTGGCACCGCCATCGATGTGTACAAACAGCGAGTGTGCGATAGACAAATTCTTAATTCTACGGACGGGGTTTTCCAATGGTTGGGCTAGGAAATTCCCTTGTACAGTTACACCACGTGAACGAGCGTAAGGCGTTCGCATAGCAACCATTAATAATTCCATTCGACATTCCAACGTGCCAAAGGCGCATGTGTGTACGTATGTGCATTTCCATATATACAAGGGAAGCGAAATGAGGTAGTGCGAAGCAGGGATGGAAAGGCAAGATGGGGTTGTAAGTACTATCCTCTTCCTTACGGAAAGCAGCGCGGGGAAAGGGTTTTTGAACCGCGCGGCGGTACCAACGACGTATCGCCGCGTCTCATAAATTTCAATATGCACGCCTCGAGAATCCCACGAGAATCGTAGTTCCATATACGAGGAGAAAACTAGGAGGAGGAGCAAGCAGAATTTTGGTAGAAACGCCATCTCGTGGAAGTTTCGGTAGCGCCGCACTTGCGGCGGCCGAAGATCCTGGCAGAGCGAGGAAGAAAGTGCATGAGGAAGGCCCAGAGGATAGCAGAGCAAAACGCCATCTCATGCGGCGGAGCCCCAGTCGTCTCAGAGGCACATCAGCTCATCAGAGACTTGGCCAGCCAAACTCAAGCAAATCCAAACGCACCCAGAAACGTTTAATTTCCGGTTGACGAGTTGGAGAGACCGAGAGTGGGCTAGATCCATGTATACCTCTTCCGCTCTTCCCTCGTGATATCGAAACTCAGAATTATGTATAACGTTACGCCATTCGACGAGCTTCCACAGTCGAGTCTGCTCTGCTCTGGTATTAGCCAAGAGTTTGTTGCCAACGGGCGAGCCTTATGCGTATGCATGAACCAGTGCATAATGCATAATTTCACCATCATATTTCATAGCCGATACAAACATATTTCGTCCCGCATACACGCCACTCGGTAAGCAGCGGCCCAATTCCCCGTTACACTTATTTATCGACAAAACAATATTTTCGATCGAAAAATCCTTAAGATTCAATCAACATCGACTAAGAGCGGGTTACAAGTTTCCAGTTTCAGGTCAACAACAGATCCGCAAGGCTCTTGATCGAGCCAACGTTATTCTGAACATCAAAATGTTTCAAATATTCCATTCGAATCCGCGACGACTGTGTATTTTTAATCGAGTCGAACAATCACACGTCTGGCTCCGTTATAACCCTAAGACGCTAACCTGGGGGTCGAAAACGACCCCAGCTGACTTTGAATCCCGTGCCCTTTCCCCCTTCGTTCTCCAGTTTCTTTCAAAAACCGTTTTACCGCATCTTTAACGATTTTTTTATTTAAAAAAATATTGCCCCAGGCTCACGTGATCCTGCATCGAAAAACGAAAAAAATGAGCCCAAGTTGAATGCTTTTCGTTAAATTTTACCAGACATATGGATTTTTCAAAATTCGGGTCATTTACGGGCCCAGGTTACCGGAATAGCGAGAAAAAAATTAAGTTACCGTTCCAGGGTTAAATAACCTGGCATTTTGGTCGAACCTCTCGATTAATCCTGTTGATTTTTTTTTCTGCTTATTTGACGTTGCCATTCTATAAGCCTTTTACGAATATATTCAACGTTATTGAACGCTAGAGAGATTTACGTGGAGTACGGGAAAAAAAGATGGAGAAGAGCAGCGAGAAAACGTCACTGCACGTATGCGAGAGGAGAATCGCGTTCGGGCTCGGAAATGACTCGACAGAAAGACTGAAAAAGAAAGCTATCCATAGCTCAAATATCGGTATCCGGTGGGCGTGAGACTCAGGGAATGGTAATAATCGAGACGAACACACAACTCCGTATAGTCTCGGTTATAAAATTGCTCGATCGGCTGTAAGTGTGGACGTGTCTCTCTGTCTCAACCCGGTACTCCGATAATATTCATGATGCGAACAGTCATAAACATCGCTGCACGTATGGATCCATGAGTGGTTTATAACACATTTCGAGAAAAAAAAAAAAAAATGCGGATCTAAATGAAATTTCCGTGCTGAAATATCGTATGAAATTTAATGCCGAGAGCTTTGAAAATTATCGCGTGGAAAAGCACTATTCTGAGGTTTGCATCGAGCACAACAATAGGGTTAATAGGAGCAGGGCTGTTGCGAAAAGTTCTCACAACCCCGAGAGCACCAAAGGAAAGAGATGAACATCAGAACGAATTGAAATATCACTCGAGCACTGGAGCCCAAAAACCCTCTACCTAACATTGTGGCAAACACGAGATTTATACTACCCGTTAAACTTTGTCGGATACTTGCCATTGTTTCACTCAATACACCCTGAGTGCTACGCTGCTCTCAAAGGGAGGCTACTTTTTGCTTCAACTTTTCACAACATCTCAATTACCCTTGCATCAAAATCGACGTCGTTCCAAATGCACTCAATCGCTTTTCTTTTCATTTTTGCTTCGTCATAGAGGAAGCTCTGTGACGGTGAAATTTTTTTTTCAATCTTCAGTGTCAATGTGCTTCAAATGTCCCAAAGCATCGAAAAATCATTTCTACAGTAAAATCCCTGAAAATGTGTGCTTATGTTCTGGGAGTTTAAAATTCAAACGTGTATAGCTCGAGAACGGTTCGAGCTACAGGCCTCCCGTCTCGTACAGATCTCTAAGAATTTTGTCGGAATTTCTAGAAAAATACGAATTCTACGGCATTTTGAAAAAAAAAGTCTGTCACCGTTCTAACGCCTGCAAATTTCAAGTTTTGTTACTAATTTTTTTTTTATAAATAGATCATCATAATAGGAAAGGTTGGTGTATTGAATTTGGGGGATATCGGTGGAACGGTTCAAATTTTATGATTTTTCAAAATTATTTACGAAAATCTGAGTTTTTCGAAAAATTGTTTAATTTTTCTTAACGTTCATTCAATTGATTGAGTGATTCCTTTCGAACAATGACGTTTTCTCATAAGTCGAAGAATGTTTTTTGCGCAAACGATTGACCTGGAAAAAAAAGGTTAATTCGCACGGAGTGATAAGAAAAAATAGCGACCGAGCGAGTTCCTTATAAAAGTAATGGGGGATAGCGCTGTGAGACTGTAAAGCTGCATGCGCCTTGACGACAGTCTCGAATGTCAGAGGTGAACGAACCCAGTCTTCTACGTATATCAACTCCATCCACACAAAACGACCAAGACCACGCGANATTTTCAGTGTATATTCTGTGCTCGTTGAAAAAAATGTATCGATTTACTGAAAACATCGTTCATGATTCCAACACTGATGCTTTGTCGATAAAAAACACTATTGAAGATAAAAATTTCAGCCGGATTCTTATTTTTTTACTTTTGTGAAATTTTTTTTTTTTTTACTCAAAAAATTGGTTGTCTCAATTTATCGTGCGATCATCATGAATATTTTGTGACGGACAATCAGAGTTCTGAATATTTTGCTAAAAAAAAAAAAATTTACGTTTTTCGGGGGGGTGTTCCGCTTTGCCCGGGTGTTCCGCTTTGCCCGGCTTTCCCCTAGATCATCATAATAGGAAAGGTTGGTGTATTGAATTTGGGGGATATTGGTGGAACGGTTCAAATTTTATGATTTTTCAAAATTATTTACGAAAATCTGAGTTTTTCGAAAAATTGTTCAATTTTTCTAAACGTTCGTTCAATTGATCGAGTGATTCCTTTCGAACTATGACGTTTTCTCATAAGTCAAAGAATGTTTTTCGCGCAAACGATTGACCTGGAAAAAAAAGGTTAATTCGCACGGAGTGATAAGAAAAAATAGCGACCGAGCGAGTTCCTTATAAAAGTAATGGGGGATAGCGCTGTGAGACTGTAAAGCTGCATGCGCCTTGACGACAGTCTCGAATGTCAGAGGTGAACGAACCCAGTCTTCTACGTATATCAACTCCATCCACACAAAACGACCAAGACCACGCGATTCAGCATGAACGTGGGTGCGCAGATGAGCCCTTTTATGCGAGCGATATACATATATGGAAGTATGATGACATGCGATGACGTCGTAAAAGAAACGTGGACGAGGGCTGAATTTTCCGAGCTCGAAACCTCTCTCGCACTCTTTGCTATTATACGAGCAGCTCGGACAGAGAAAAGTACCAAGTAGCATATTCACATGGAATGAAAGAGAAAAAAGTGGAGAAGGAATAAGAGAGAAAGGGCCATCGACCGAGCAGCAGCACCCACAGAGGAATGAACGAGTCGTTGATCGGATGAGACTATCGCCTCAACTCTGCCACCTCTGCCGCGGTTCGAGGACAATCCAATCTCATGAATTTTCACTCGATATCGAGTCGTCGATCAATTCATTTAATTTACATGCGAAAAAAGCCAAAATACTTCTACGTCGTTTTTATGACAGTACTTTGTAATGCTGGAGCGATATACTTCGGGGTTTTCGTAAATAGAGATAATTTGAGTAATTTGATTGATCCAACTTTCATAATTACGAGACGGAGCGATTTTTTCGAATTCATTTTCCTTGACGTGCGACTCGAAACATTCGAAATGTATCGGGACACAGTGAGGATAATTTTGTATTGAATTTATTGGTTTTGTTGGGTCGGTGGTTCGTCGACAAGAAAATAAGTTGATTAAACGTGCTTGTTGCTCATGTACATGATAAACACGCATATACGTTAGGCAGCCACTTTGTCCAGAGGCGAAGCAATAGCGTTCCACGATAATATTATTAAAGTGGAATTCGGTTAACCCCGCTCGATGGCTTGCGCAGTATCTCAGACCATGTGTGTATGATTTTGTACGTGGGGGCAAAAGATATATAGGAAGGATGGAAGTTCAAGGTATCATACGTTTTGTCGTCTGCTCCGTACTGGCTCGATCTACTTGTGTTCAAACTCTACCCCATGCCCGTATATACATTTCCGAAAACCAATAACTGATATCGGTTTTCTCGATATATTCTCTCCAGTTAAATGATTCATGGCTTGTACGATATAGTCTGTAGAGCATAACGAGATGTAAATATAATTCGGAGCGTGTATACAGATTTCTCCCAGCAGCACACGAGCTTTATCTTAACGACGACTAAATATTAGTTCGAATATATCGCTCCATCTTTCTTGCGATTGTTCTACAGGAGCCTCGTTAGATTTGGCATGTACCGTGAAAACAGGAGAAACAATCGAAATATCGGAGGGCGAGAAATTCTTCTTCGATTGGGAGGTCTGACCAAACATTGACTGAGACTACTGCCATTTTGGTTGAGCTCCAACTGGCTCCGATTTCTCGACGTTTCAGACGTTTTTTTTTTTTCATTCTATTTGATGAATTTCGTGTGGATTCTTTTCAACCCTGGAACAGTCACCCAGGGTGAAAACAACCCCCGGCGACTTTAAATCCCGCGCGCTCTTTCTCCCGTAGTTCTCCCGTTTTTTTTTATCGTTTTGCCGCATTTTTGACTGATTTTTTTACTTTCAGCAAAATTGCTCCAGGCTCACGCGATCCTGCAGTAAAAAACGAAAAGAATGCGACCAAGGTGAATGCTCTTCGTTAAATTTTACCGGAAATATGAATTTTTGAAAATTGGGGTCGTTTATGACCCCAGGTTACCGGAACAGGTAAAAAAAACAAAGATTTTCGTTCCAGGGTTCATACGAATAATCGAGGGGAACGAGCATGAGATGGGGTTTTTTTGGCACGTGGGTCTGATCGTTACTTGACCGTAACTACTGACTGGGGCTTCCTTTCGAAAGGATATCGTCGGATAACTCAATTTTTTAATGAAATAAATTTCAAGCGCTTATGAGGGTCGTTTGAGACAAGCCGGTGAAGTGGCGAGGAGCTGAGCCGAGATCTCTCGTGTCGTTTACGATATAAATCGCAGCTCTTCGGCGCAATTACCGAGCGAGAGGTCGCGACATACAAATACGCATGAGAAACGCTTGCACGAGCACACACCACGAAGGACACACGTGGTACTGTATATAAAGTCGAGTCTTGGTCCGATACTTTCAGCGAGATGTCAGCCCTTCTCCAACCCTCTACGAAGGCGAATGGCAAGGGTGCCTCGACGACGCCGACGACGACCACGGTTTCGTGCCCACGAGGAATTAGCGACGCTGCCTCCTTCCACTTCGAAAGAAATGCAATTCCGCCTGAGTTACGATCGGCACTTTGTCATCGTGGCAACATACACCAACACCCCCAAACTCGCACGGACACACACACACACTCATTTTTTCTGAAAATAAGACACTATATCGTTTTTTTTTCTTAGCCATTGAAAATTGAATCGTGGCGAGGAGGAAACTGAACGTTAGAGACAAAAATGTTGAAATTGAAAAAAATAAAAAAATAAACAAATAAAATGATTCCTCAATAAATAATTTCGCAACACGTTCGTTTATATTTTTCTCCATTTCCTGCCGGAAGTTACGATCGAGTGTCAAAAGCTTGAACCTATCAATGAGAAGGCGCAAACACGCGATGCATCAATTGCGTGCTCATCGGACCAAAAGCGAATTGTTGATGGCGTTTCTCGAATATAATCGAGTTCACAGAGTCTCATATGGATTTCAAGAGAATGATAAACAAGAACGGCGGAAAACGTCATCAATGGTATTATCCCATTGATACCGAGCACTGAAGCACACGTGGAAACTTTCAAATTGACGTACAACATTTTTTTTGTTTTAATAAATTGAATTTTTTAATTAATACATTTTGAAAAATGAATTTTAAATCATAGAAAGTTTATTTATTTATTTATTCATCGGAAATCTTTTTTTTGTTGTTTCATTATTTTCTAGAGTCGAGCAAAAATATTTCGTTTGTTGGCGATTTTCATGCTCGTTGTCAATATTGCTAATTACGACAATTATAAATATTTGGCGAATGTGGAATTCTTGGATGCATTTTCTGCAGATACAGAGGAATGAAGTTCTCAAGATAAATGTTTCTAAATGTACGACTATTTTGCAATCACCCTGTACACGCTCATAAAGCAAAGCTCCGTTTGTTTAGCTTGTCATTCTAGTGCAAACCACGATTTTCAATCACGAATCCTATTTTCTGTGGCACTGCATATACTCACACACACACAGACTCACCCCTTGACACTCACATATACTCTAACGTATCAGACGATCGACAACGATCGGAAAACGTTTTCATTTCTGGATTTTTATTCGCGCGGAGTTTACTGCCACGAGCGTCAAACAGAACGAAATAAATTTCTCCTGAAATCGCCATATTTTATCTGTGATTAAAAAACGTACAGGCTCGATGTTTGAAGAGAAAATTCTCCATACCGTCGTACCAAACGAAACTGAACCATCAACGAGTTTGCAAACGTTAAGCTCGTGTTTTTTCGACATCGGGAACCGTTTGAGAAAAATGGGGCATCCAATTGCGATTGGACGATGGCGAATCATTTCAATTGACGGAAAATCTGAAGATTAGCCTGGGAAAATTCAACGCTCATTCATTCGCAGCTCCACTCTCTGAATTTTTGCCCCGCAACTACTTTCATCAAACGAAGCTGAATGGAATTCAAGTTTCATAATAAAACTTTGAGCACTTTGAACTTGACCTCAAATTTTCACCAGGATGAAAAATGTTGGTGAATTTTTCTCCCAGCTCGTAATTGTTACTTTTTGAACAAGTAAATTATGCTCTCAGTTTGCTAATGAAAGCCAGGAAGCGATGTGCCTTGAATCGTAGTGTACAAGTTGATACGAATGGCTGTAAGTTTTGTGTTGCATATGCGAGTCGAGTGAATTGCATGTGCTTTTTTTTTTTTTTCACGACACTCGTTCTTTGTCCCTCTCCCTCCCTCGTTGAAGCTCGAAATTTGAGGACGGCTGCACATTAGCGTTTTTCTCCCCCATGAATATAAATAAAAGGCTATGCCTGTCTCGTCGCACTTTCAGGAATAACTAGTTTCGCATGTGCTCTGCTGTACCGCACACTCTCAATTTAGTTGCGCAGAATAATTCCAACGAGAAGAAAAATCACGAGGAAAAAAGTTAAAAAAAAAAAACTTTGAAACTCAAGAGCCTGAATCTGCCGCAGGTAATTGAGTCGAAGGAAAAATAAACATGGATTACGACGGCTGAAATTTTATTTCAGCCACCCAATGGAATGAACTTAATGAAAAAGTTAATTGATGGAAAGCTCGGATGTTTTGACAAGAATTTTTGCACCTAAAATGTTTCTGTGACTCGAATGACTCGATGAAACCGTCGAGAGCGAAGAAAAAGTGTGTTTGCTAGGCAAGGTTATATACAATGGTAAAAAAAGGCAAACTTTCGTGACATATTGTTTACGATTGTAATAGAAAGCTAATAACACGAGACTCGACAAGGGGAGGATAAAAAGCAGCGAGAGCAAGGATTAGCAAAGTTTTCACTACGTGAGTGCCGTGCTAGACACGGTAAACTCGGGAAATTTCGATGGTTTGCCCGCGCGCGGCCAGCCAGTGAAAGAGGTCGTGGTCCAAGCCAACGACGACGACTTGCCAGCTCGAGAGTTTCACTCGAATCTCTTGGAAATTCTGGGCACGTATGCATCGTCTTTCTTTCTCGGTGGAATCTATGTGTGTGTCTATATAAGTTAATACATGCGCGCACACAGAGGCATAAGTATATTGGACCTTTTTACTCAGCCATACGACGGTTTTGCTCCACCTTTCCCTGTCTGTCTCTCCTTCCCTCGACTCTTTCTACATCCGTCTTTATTACCGGTACCATGGAAAATTGGATGCTCGTTCATACGGAAAAATGTATTGCGAAACCTTTCTCCTCTTTTCCTTTTTTTCCCCTTCCCCGCTCGTTTTTCTCCGCTTGTCCCGCGCCAGCGGAAAACGTCGTCGCGGCGACTTTGATTTAGGTTTCCGAGGCCTTCTTTGCGTCTGACCAGGCCACCGTAAGCTATGCTCCTGCTCCTTCGAGCCCCATTTTCATCTCCTATTTCTTTCCTCACGTCCTCCCGTGCCCCCTCCTTACTCCGCCGTCCACGGTGAGAAATAATAGCGAAGCATTTCCTTAAAATTGAAACTTTTTCATTCACAGTCAAATAGAAAATGAATATCATAGGAATCGTTGTTCAGTTTCCCGCGAAACGTCCACGGCGTCTATTATTTTTGTTGCCTTCATTACGAATTTTTAATTAACTACACGTGAAGCTTTTTTTTTTTCAACAAACTTTTTTAACGAGATGAACAATTGTTTCTTTCTTCTCGTGGTTATTTTTGTCGTCGTTGCGCATTGTCGACCGAGTTCCAATGATAAAACATTGCCGCATCGAGCCAATAATGAATAACAATGCCCAACGACTAATTAGTTAGAAAAAAAAAATCCAAACAACAATGAACAAGAAAGTGGACGAGCAGAAGGGGCTCGGAGTTGAAAAAATGCTGGTTGCTAAAGTAGAACTATAAATAGTGATCGATTAATGTGCACGCAAGTCCGCAATTAATCTCGAAGAAAAAGCAGGGGTCGTAAAGTTTGATAAAATTATTAGGTCGACGAAAAATCGATACACAAGGATTATATATGTGTGCATGTTATAACGCTGTTACGAGGGGATAATAAATATCGAAAGTAATTACAAATCGCCTCGCCTAAAAAACATTCGTGAATATATTAATGAACATCTCGCTGATCACTCGGTCGAAAAGAATCAAAATGTTAGGCTGCCTGATTGATACTTACGAAAAAAAGCGAAAATGCAGCAGAGTTTTTGAAGCTTGTGTGAAAATTGCAATTATTTAATTTTTCTGTCTCGTTTGCTCGGTTATTTGCCACTTAATTAAACGAGCGGATCCGGAAAATAGAATTTCTCAAATCTGGATAATTGCAATTATTGTCATTCGATCTCTAAATCAAATAATTCGAATTTTTCATCGTTTAACCAATCAGCGCGTACCCAATTTGATAAAATTTTACTTTTTTGTAAATAATTGTCGATTTTTGTAAATAATCGATAAATATTTTCATTTTTTGTTGCATCGTTTCTTTATTTTGCTCGACGACTGTGCATTTTTCATTGGATTTCTTGATGAACAACGACTGTAACGTTGGGCCAGGTTGATTGGAGGCCGGTTGAGTGACCTCGCGCTGACCTGACCCAGAGAACGGCTGGATTCGCAAAGCCTCGAGAATCTCCGGCAAGCCTCGGCTATGCTCGTTCACGTTCTGGGGTGGCTCCGCTCTCCCGGTCGCTCGATACGCGTAAACGCCTAGTCCCTACCGCGCGTAGGGCTCATGTTTTCTCCCTCGTCTCTAGATTCTCTCTATACAACTATACGACGGACCAGAGTCAGCTGGCAACGCTTTCACCCGACAACCACAAGCTTTTCTCATGTTCAAGATCGTCCGAGTCTGTTATCCTCGAATCATTTAGTCCACATGCTTTTAACTCGCCAATTATTCCATTTTCGTCCATCTATGTCGAGGAAAGTGGAATATACACCGAGCACTAAGCTCCGAAGAAAAAATTCAATGTTTTTTTTCCACGTTGCGCGATAATTTTTTTCAAAGAGGAAAAAACTTCTGTTTTTTTTTTCTTTTTCTATTTTTAGTCAATTTTTTGAAATTTTCGACTCCGTTGTCGGAATTCCGAAGGCAGATCGTACGCGAAATCGTTACAAATTTGCTCTAAGAATTTGGATCGCTTCTGTTTTGAATGTTTGAAGTTTTTTGTTTTTTTCTGAGAATAAATTTTTTGGAAAACTGTGGATTCGTCGAGCTCAAACGAATGACTGGATAAGGAAATAAAACTTTAGCTCCGATTCACGAAGAGCCTGCTCGCCGCTAAATTCAACGTATATCGTCGTTTCAGTTATTCCCTCGTGTCTCGGAACGATATAAAGGTCGGTAATGAAGAGGACGAAGACACATATTCCGGTAGGATAATAGAAATCGTCCTAATGTAAGCCTCGTACAGTTTTATATATATTGCAATAATGGTACCCGTGCCCACAGTGACGTTTATCGTTAGGCTCGCATATAAATGCCATCGGAGCCACCTGACGCGACTAATGAGACCACAGGGTTATCTCTGGCATCGCGTGTTGTACGCCAATTTATCATAACAGTGAACAGACTCTGGCAAATCGCATTCGCATTTGATGACTGAAAATTAAACGACAATCATTTGCGCCGGTAAATGAAAAATAATGCGCAACGAAATGTTGCTCGACAGCAAACCGATGAAAATTCCGTTGGCCATCAAATTTTCAAGTCGTTTTCTGCGAGGGTGAAATTTTTGTGTGCTCGCTCTTTTCCTCCTCGTAATCAGATAAGAGGCTGCTCCTTTCTGGAGGATTTGTAAAATTAGCGGAAATGTATTGGCCATCGGAGGGTGGGGTTGGTCTAATATTGTTGATAATTTTGGTTAAGCCGGCGTGCGGTAAAGGGGGTGGTATAGATGTGGGAAGAGGAAATGGGCACGTGTACTTGGCGCAGCGTAACGGGCAACATCAAGCCGTTGCAGGATCCTCAATCCGGTCCGGTTTAGATTAAATTCGTCAGAAGGGTGCGCAGGCGAAAAGCCGCAGACGCAGGTGGATTATCCACGTTGATTATGCAACTGTTCGAGTACTCGGGGCGTTACAAACGTCTGGATGCTCGCAGGAAGGAAGAATTAAACAGGAAAGATGAAAACAGTGCAAGAGTGAAAGAGATTGAGGGAGGGGGGGAAGAGGAAAGGTCCACAAGAACCTTAGACCGAGCTTAGCTGCGTCATAGCTAAGCGAAAGCGGCGGCGGTCATGAATAATGCAATTTTTGTATCAGCAGTCGAAAGAAAAATCTCTTTTCTTCTTTTTTTTCTCACTGTTTCCGTCTCGCTCTCTTCCTTCTTCCTATCTTTCTGTTATTTCTTTGCCCTCCAAGGAAGACAAGCAAAATCTTCTCTAAAGACTGAATTCGTTACAAAAAATTGTTCCTCCATATCTTTGTCGGTTCGTCTCCTCCGTATTTATAAATAAATATGAACGATGATGCGAACTATTTCGTTCAGACATTTGTCAATTCTGGTTCGAACGATGGAGCTGTTTTCTGGACGTGAGTGAATTTCTGCCAAGTCAATTAATTGCGAGTCATTAAATGAACTTTTTTATATATCGAGAAAGTTTATTCATTTGTTATCGAGATTTATCTCTTTTTTTTCGGATATTGCGTACGCATACTCGGCCATAGAAAAGAGAGGCAAAGAAAAAATAGCTTGCGGCTGAATTACGACGGAAAAGCAGCATCTATAGCGAAACATCTCGCGGTCCCCTCGGTTTTTTCTAATCTCCTTTCACTCTTGTCCGAGTTGATAGCCCGATATTATTAAAGCATGTTGTATAGCTGGATATCGGAAATAATGGCGAACCTGCGGCAAGACTCACGCGAGCCGCTGGGCAGTTTCGTTAGTGTAAGGTATCGCAACCGGAAGTATGAGATCGCATAATTCTTTCTTACTAACTCCTCCGTGTCTGCGAACAACCCTTGGAATAAACTTTATTCTACTTTATACACGAATACAGAGTCTGACTTACAACGTGTCCAAAAATTCGCGTTCCACCTCCTGTGAGTGCATCCTGGGTCAATGAGACCCAAGGCGTTTTTTGAATCGTTGTATTTCGGTAAATATGCGTTTCGTGTTGTTTGTTTTTTTTGTACGGACATTTTCTGTAGTGAATTTTCTATATTTTGTGGCTCGATAGATTCGTTGCCTAAAAATCGTTCGGTACGATCGCATTCGCGAGTCTGTGCCTCGTGGCTTATGGAGCAGGACTCAATTGACTCAGGACACATGACAATTTCTCAACGATGCTCCGGGCTTTCGATGTTTCGGTGAAGATTATTCTTAGTAAAAAAAAAACTTTTCCAAAGACTTTTTTCTCAAGAACTTGCCAGCTCATTATTTCATCAAGTTTTACGAGTTTTGTTCCGACTTCTGGGACTCCCTGTATATTTATAGATCTGCGAGTGTCGGTGGGTCTGCGTGGATGTGGGGGCGTCTAGGAAACTATAAGCCCATGGCAACGAATAGCTACAGTGACCATCGGTCTCGTAGCTGGATGAAAACGGCTATAAATCTTTGCAGGCCTGCTTCTCTCTACCGCGGCTACATCGAACCTCCTGCTCTGGTGGCAGCCCTGGAACTCCTCGCTCGCCATGGGTTATCTCGACGCCAGGGTTATCCGGTCATCGCGTTATCCGTCTCGTGGTTTCTATCCCTTATCTCTCGTTTGTTCACTCCCTCTCGCTCTCTCTCCCTCTTTTGTATTCTCACTCAATCTCTCGTATTGCTGGTTGAGCTCGAATAGAGCTAATTGGCTCCCGGCAAGCGGAGCTTTGCAATCCGTCCCACCGGCCAGCCCTCCCCACGTATATAGACATATCACTAATTTATGCGCATCGTCTTCTACAGGAAATTGACAAAACTCGGATTTTCTACTATTCCTCTGAATCTTCATCTTCTCGAAAAAATCTAATCCCAAAAATCAGCTCCGCTCACTGCTGCAACATTCCCATAATAATTATCGGATCACGAGATTTTTAAAAATTCACAAAATTCCCTCAAACAAATGTATCGAAGGCCGGTTTCGTATTTGGTCGAACACCATGAAGTAAATTACTCTTCCGCTCTGATTGACTGGCAGTCTCTGAAGAAACCGAGAAAAACTGATGAAAAGCCTAAAAATTTCGTTATTTCTCAAAAAATATTGATTTAATCGTATTCGACAAATTATTGATCATTTCGCAATAGAATTCAGTAACGTGAACAGTTCGCAGAACACTATAATTTTTTAATACAAAACTTCAAGGTGTTTTGTAAAATTCTAATGACCGACAGAAGCTGCATTGTTTTCTTATACAATGAACGACAAAGCTGTGTACGACTAATGCGAGGCCAATGCACATTTTTAACCCTCGAAATTTATGGGTATTCAGAGGTTTACATTTCTAAAAGACTCTTTGCATGCTGGATCGTTGTTATTAGAAAACAATAAAAAAAAAGCTCCAAATGCATGTCGCTTCGGTTCAGCCCCAATTAATTTCGGCATTGATGACATCAACGGTGTGCAACGAGAGCCCGGCGATTGTTGTTCCAACAACAATTTCTCATGAATCAGTTCCTCGCACGCTCCATACAAAAAAAAAGCCAATTACAGTTGTTTGCGTGTTGGTCTTTGAACTGCGCGAGATTCATTGTCGATTAAAACTTATATCCGACTCATTGCGGCTGAAGAATTATGTCTGCGTTCTAATTTCATCTCCGTGTTTGTTCTCGAGAACAAAAGCATTGCGTCAAAGAATTATTGTTAGCTTTCACGAGAAAGCGGCACAGAAAGAAAATAATAAAAAAAATTATTATGGCAAATAATTCTGTGGTGGCGCGTCGCTCGTCTAAAGGATTTTTGCGAAGACAGTCATTTCGAGTAAATATTCTTTTGAAAATTTCGGACGAAAACGAAAATTAAATGCAAAAAACAGCCGTGACCATCTAGTGCCAAACTATCGGTGACGAAAAATTTTTCGGGTCAAATTGACCCAGTGTGTACTCGAAGGGGTAAATGCATAATTTCTTGAAAATAGCGAAAAATTTGACATTTTTCGCTAAACTTTCATAAGAATTTTTAATATTATTTCCTCTCCGCGTCAGGAGGATCTCCGCGAAATGTTGAAATAAATGCTGCAGCATGAGCATCGGTCTTAGCAATTTGTAAGCTTTCACATGTGTTACGCGCGGAGTCTTATACATAATTTTTAGCAAACATAAATTTAGATTTCGAACGATGCAATTGAAACGAGTTGCTCCGCATTATTTTATTTTTAATAATTAAACGTGCGATAGAGGAACGTGGTAGTTGCTGGGAATCGATTACGAAAGTAGCTCGGATCCTGCTCGACGTGTACAACAACGTATATCCTTCTCACATCCTCCGATATTTCTCTCGAAGATCCCTCTATAACTGTAAACACAGAGTACAGCAAACGAGACCTCAGGTATATCTTCGCCCTTAGCCTTCATGCTCTCCGAACGATTCCTCCCTCTTCTCTGCTGAACGATCTCGCCTGTTCTGCTCCCCTTAACAATCCCTTTCTCAAGCCCTGCGCGAGGCTGCCCTCTCACCCTCTGAAAAGCTCTTCCTCTTACCCGGACGCACCCGAGCCACCGGATTTACTGGCTCTCGTTTGCATAATATTGGTTTTGCATTTAACCCGAGATTAAGATTGCCAGAAGATTAACGAGGACGCGCCAGAGCAGCCTCGCAGGACGGGAAGTACGCTGGGAGCAAGACTTTGGAGGGTGCGAGTGAAAGAATAAAAGAGGCAAAAAGAAGCTACGAAACAAAAGTTTGATTTTCCGCTAATTTAAATACACTCAAGGCCTTTCTCAATGAATTCTCCAATATTGTTTACATTTTTAAATCTTTTGAAGAAAAGCCAAGAAATCGAGTTGCGCTTAATTAGTTGAAAAGTAGAAGGTCCGAATTATTTGAGAAATATTGAGTCAGCTCACGTGATATATCCCTGCGAGTAGAACTGTATAGCGAGTGGGATCGTGGGGACTTTGAATTGCGACTCCGAGCGAATTACGTGCTCGCTTTGCCAGAATCCACAGGGAGTTGAATAAAAAATTCATTTAATTAAAAGCTCGGTAAGTACTTCACACATATACACACACAGATATATTTAAAAGGCCCTACCTAGAGGATGTGCATTATATAATGTATTAATTACGCCGCAAGAGTGTCGTGTGCTCTGACCAATTAAGAATCTACTGGATGTTTTCGGATATACCGGATGTTCAAAAAAAAAAAAAAGAAAATACACTAAATTGAGATTAGAAGGGAATGCGACGACGGCTTTCCACTCATCGTGCCTCGTTGCTTCATTTTTATTGGGTGAGTCATTAATTGGAATAATTATTTCAATGAAAAGCTCGCCATTAATTTTCCACAGATCGTAAGATTCTTTAGACATTGCGTTTCATTATTGTTCATTTGTTTTTTGAAGCTTTTTCGTTAAACGATCACCAATGACTGCTGCGAGGGACAAATTAGCTAAAAGGTTGGCTGAAAAGTCGATCGACTGCGACTGGTCCAAGTTTTCCTTGTGTTTGACCTGCGAATATTAATATTATCCACGAAACATACGTAATTTGCGATTCCTCCGAAATATAGTACGAGAGTTGCCTCGAGCTTGTGATTCGTCGGAAAAGTTGCCAAACTAAAACGCCAAAACGAGACCCAATTCAGCGAGAGGAAGCTTCGAAAATATAATCTGTCAACTACCGTTGATCGCAGCGGAGAGCCTGGCACTTTGCCAGAAGATTATCGTTAACCAGAGATAGAGATTTCGCGGAGATAGACCAGCTAAACTTTCGTGGGAAACAGTCTAGTCGCAAATGAGGCGAAAGAAATGGCTTCGCTTTTGCTTCCACCACGAGACCGTCCTTCCCTCGTGAACAAAAAAGTTCAACTTTTCTTCTGCATATTTTTTTTAACTCGACCGATTACTCGACGCATGTGTTTCTCATCGATTCGTCCCTGCAGTATCTTTCGATCTCGAAAATGTCAATTTTGAGCTCTAGCTTCGTTCGCATTCGCTGCAACTATGCTGCAGCAGTTCACGAAGAAAAAATCGTATTGAAAGCAACGACAACGTAGTTCTCTGGTGCTATATCGTCGCTCTGACAGATTTTTAGCAAATACATCGAAATTTTTCATCTAAAATTGAGCCAAAGTTTCAAGAGAAAATTAATTTACTCCCTCGAGTACACACTGGGTCAAAAAGACCCAGTATGCACTCAAGCGTTAAAAATGACTTCCTCTTCGGTAAAATCCTTTAGGAGCGTGAAATAGGGCCAGGAAACTGTCATAGTAATTTTTTATATTATTTCCTCTTCGCATCGTCTCATTACCAGAAAATTACTTTTTCTCCATACCTCGGTCGAAAGTACGTGATTCCCGCATCGATTTCGATGCAGAAAGTGCGACATTCATGCATTGGTAAAAAAAAAACACGATCGCCCTCTGATCGGGAGCAAATAGTATTTTCGGCTGCCACGACTGCCGAAAGTGACTTTCTAACCGTGTTTTCTCTAATGTCAAAGTCTAATGTCAGAGCTGTTGTGTTTTTCCAAATTTGAATTTTTTCCATGATCCGTTTTTCTAAGGTTAGAGCTTTTCGGAAAATATCAGAGAATGAACTATTTTAAAATCAAAGTGCAAGAGGACAAATTTCGAAATTTTCGTCAACCGATCGATTTGTTGACGAATGTCCGTTTGATAAAAATGAAAACTGTGAATTTCGTGAAAATATCGTTAACAATTTTTTTCATTGCAGTGGTTGTGATAAATATGATGGAAACAAATTTCTGGAATAAAAATCTTCGTAAAAAATATGATTTTACATTACACTGATGGTCGCAACGTTGCGTTCCAACGAAAAATACTTTTTCTGTGAATTTTTTGTTCAAATTCAAAAACCATGACAATTTTTCTATCGATTCTGTGTTTGGATTCTAAAAAAAATTCTTTTATTGTATGGACGAAATATTGAATAAGAATCATGAGCTCTGTTCAAGAGAAAACATAATTTCGTTGCATTCCAACGATGGAAACTTCAATATTATAATTTTATTGAATTTTGTGATAATAGATCACAGAATCATGCACTTGTATGTGTGTGTTGTGGATTATNCATACTGGGTCCTTTTGACCCGAACAAATTTCCGTCACCGATTCTTTAATCTTCGTTTACGTCAAAAAATACATTTTGGCCCACGAAATATGAATAATTTTTTACAAAAAACGTTTCTATTTAAAAAAAAGACAAAAAATTGATATTTTCCAGAAAACAACGATTTGAAAAACGCCTTGGGTCAGATTGAACCAATATGGACTTTTAGGAGGTGTGCACTCGAAGGGTTGAAAACAATTCTTCTCGTATCGTTGCCCTTTGAAATGGATGGAAAACTTGTTGAAAAATGTATAAAAAGCCAACAATTATCGAGCACTAGAAAACGAAGAAAATTTCTGAACGAAATGATCTAAAGTGTCGAAAAGTTTGTTCGGAAAACAATTGGGAGTGTTTTTGCCGCTGAGTCGAATTCGCTAGAGCTGGTGAATCGATTTCTCCGGTAGTTCTTTCATAAAATTCACCAACTTTCTTCTTATTGATCATGATAATTGAATCGTTGGGGGAAATTGAGCGTCGAGAGGTTAATTATATCGAAAAAGGGTGGAATTTGGGAGGGTGCAAGATGCGGAGGGAACGCGAGTTAAAGTTAAAATCTATCGGTGCTCGTTGAGTGAGAAATTGCGAGAAGTGGATCTCGAGGTTGAGCGGAAACGACTGGCAGAGTCTAGGAGGCTCCGTAGGAGGCGAGAGGGTTGCTGCACCGAGTTGGACGATTGTCGAAGAATTTCTCAGAATAATGGAGCCCACCACGCCATCCAATGAGATCGAGAAAGAAGAACAAGCCGAGAGAAAATTAAGGCAACCAACTAACCCCGAGAGAAAGAGAAAGACAGAGAGAATCTGTATGCCGGTGAGGAGGCCCCTCAGTAAAACTACCGAACGTCACGCAACTGTACCTTCTTCTTGAATCAGAGCGAATAAAACATTATATAGTGCCCATACTCTTTTCTACATGCATCTCCGTATCTTTTTTCTTCCCTCCGGTCTGTGTCTTCTTTCCTTCTCCCTCTCTCGCTCTCTCTCTCTCTCACCTTTTCCTCTTACAATCTATTTTTTCCCGTAACTCGCTTTTTCTCGTATTTCGCAATGACAGCGAAATAGGACGTCCACTATATTCCTCTCACATAAACTTGTACCTTTTTTCCTTTACTTTCTTTTCGCTAACATCACTTTTCCAATCTCATCTTTCTCAGTGCGCTGCTTTCTTCAATTCAACTAACGGGACCGAGCACTCCATCTTCTTGGACTCGAACATACACGTACTACATGTGCCTTATTCAACAAAGAAACACCCGGAGAACCAAAAGAGTCTTATGCACCAGACACAAGATGCCGCTTTTTTCGATGCTTTGTCACCCATCCCCGTCCTCATTTCTTTCCTTTCTTCTTCCCTCGCGTATTTTATACAATTTCGACCCTCCTTCCTCGCAACCTGGAACGCTCACGAATTATCCACGAGGACCTCTCCTGCCTCTGTATTTTTTTTGCTAAGCTCATGCATTTCTATTTTTTTTAACTTTTTTTTAAATTGTCGCCTTCATTCTCCTGCGACACGTTCTGTATTTTTTTCCATCGCATTGCCATTGCCAATGGGGTTAAGTTTCCCAAATAAAAAACGGATCCCAGAACGATATTTTTGCATTTACTCCGTTTCAGTTGCCTGCACGATGGAACGAAATTGAGTAACATCAACTCTTCACCGTAAATAATCAACATCCACACAAACAGACATCGTGACTACCATAAACTTGACCCGTTACAGCAGCTTTGCTCGAATTAATTTCCGACCAAACTTTGTGGATCGAGATTTAATTATTGTTGAAAAGCAGCCGGATATGAACAGTAGGTTCTCGAGCATTTTCGAGCAACCTCTAGCTAATCCGAGGATATATATGGACTGGAATACATTTCCGTGTCACAACATTGAAACACTTGTGCCGCAGTGTATCCAACATACAGATATATTCTCAGTGCTATCGAGACATTTGTAACGTTGTGCAACAACAACCACAAACGAAACTTTCAACGCCACAGGGCTGTGCGAGCCCTGACAAGTATTGCAACAATTACAGCTGCGGTTATGCGTCAAATTACCCAGCAATATGTATCCAATCGAGTCGTACGATTGATAGTTACTTCGTTTCAATTTGTCTTGAGACTTCGAGTGGCTAATTCGCTGATTGCATCGAAACACGATTCAGTGAACAACAAAACGTTGATTTTGCTGCTCATTGGTAAAAAGTCATTCGAGCATGAATATTTCGGAGAGCGATTCTGAAATTTGCGCACGCACCTTCTATAAGTGCATCTTGGGTCAATCTGACCCAAGGCGTTTTTCGAATCGTTGTTTTCCAGTAAATATGAGGTTTTTATTTTTTTTTCTTGTAAGAGACAACGATCGGTGACGAAAAATTCTTGGGGTCAAAATGACCCAGTGTGTTCTCGAAGGTTTAACTGTGGAAAAAAATCAATCCATCTAGTTTCTTTACTATTGTCAAAAGAAATCTGGCGTAATGGAGCGAGAGAGAGAGAGAGAGAGAGACAAGGTATAAAAACTGCAATGACGTTGCTGGAATGGCCAAGTCTAGGGAAAGCGAATCCGAGTTGATGCTGAGTTAACAAAAGACAATATAACCCAGGCAAGCAGAATGAAGACGTACACGACGTTGTTATACCATGCGCACTTACCTGTCCGTAGAGTTTCTTAGCCATAGCACAATGCCAACAAACTTTCATCACTCTCTCCCCCCCTGCTTCTCTCAACAAAACCCGTTGGTGTAATGTTGGTGTATATTCCATTTTGCAGGAAGGTTTCTGTTGCTCGAAAGAGCCAGAGGCTCTCATGTATCCACGAACCATCCTTCTCTGCAGCCAGTGTGCTTCTTCCTACTCGTTTGCCCACCTTCAGTCCGACCCTTAGGATTTATGTCAGGGTGTGCACGTGCGCGAATATCTCTCGCTGTGTCTTCTACGCTTGTCTACTCTCTTTTCTAGCTCATACATTCATTCTACGTCCACCTTTCGTTTCTCCGCGTTTTACCTTTTCCGTCTTTTATTTGCCACCTCCCATCGCTCCCTGCCACCCAACCGCTCGCTTTCGAACGTTTTTTAAAATTTTTTTCAAATTACTCAAGTGGACCCAACAAAAACGTACACTCGAGGCAGCAGCCGTTGCCTGCGAGCTCGAAACACACGAGCGGAATATATGAGACGCGAGCAGTTTCTTTCGCTGCCGACGCACATATCAGCGAAACAAAACTTCTTTACCCACGAATTGGTGCATTTGACGACGTAGAGTGACATCAAACGACAGCAACTTGCATCCTCAGCCAAAGCTTCGGCGACAGACTATTTGGAAAGATGCTGGGGATTCAGTTTTCAAAAGCAGCAGAAAAGAGAGAAAAAGGTCGAAGAAGCAAGGAGGTAGCCAGACGACCCTTTAGTCCCGTTTCTCCAAGATCCCAAAAGCTCAAGGGAACGCGAGCTACTTCCGGTTATAAGCGTTTCGATGTTCTCGTTAAGCTTGACTTCCGCCATTGAGGCTCTCGCTTGCTTCTAAAACGAGTCCCCGGCGGATTCCCATTACGAGACACTTTACACACGCCGCACACCAAAATGGAGCTTCGACAAAAAGTTACAGATTATGTGGAGCCGTTTATGATCTCATCTGCAAAGTCAGGACATGAAAGTTGAAGCGAGAGGATGGAGTAGACAAAAATTTTGCACGGATCGGCTTATCGTTTTTCTTTTCTATCCGCACCGAGCAGTAATGACTCGATTGATAATTCAGGATGAGGGAAAAGGGATTCATCGACGTTGCGAAACAGCCCGGAAACGAAAGAATCAGAGCTGAATGGGGAACGCGAAGGAGAAATGGGAATTCCGTTGTACGGTTGCGCTCGGTAGGGTTTGAGGCTTTGCTCGAATTATTAAGCATTGTAGGCGGCGTATATATCGGGAAGTATGCTCCGGAGAACGGGTTGTGTGCCGTCCTCTCGAAAGTTCATGTATATTGTGAAAACTGAGGCTATAGAGAGGATCTTTGGAGAATGCCCTCGGGTGGGCCAAGTGACTCCCTTGGGAATGGCCAGAGCTCTCGTCACGTGGCAGAGAGAGCAAAAGGGCGAGCAAAGGGTGGAAGAGAGTCCGCGCGCCAAGAGCTCGAGAATTGTGGTGAATGGTCTCTCGCGACGGCGGAGCCGGAACGTCCGTCCTGCTCCCGAGCTCGTACTATACATCCTGGACCTGTAAAACCCAATGGGGATTCAGCCGTCCGGCAAAGGTTTCCTTTTGTCCGTGTCTATATAACAATCCAGGAGGAAGAGCGAGCAGCGGACGAGCATGGAAAGGAAAAGAGAAACAGAGAAGGGGTTGAGAAAAAAATATAAAAATAAAAAGAAGGACGGGATGAGGAAGGGAGGAGAGAGGGACGAATCCAACTTTATAATTCACCTCGCGTATAGCTCGGGATCCGCGCTTGGTCTCTCTCGTTTGTCGTTTCCCCTTGCACGCTCGATGGAAATCCTTCCTATACATACCTAAAACCCCTTCAATTCTTGCCCCATCCACTGCCGCGAAAAGCCATTCTTTCTTCCAGGATTCAACGTCCTCTGGAATGTTTTTTTTTCCTTTCGTTCTCTTTCCTTCTCACGCTTTCTTGAATCTTCAAACTGACGGGCCTCGAACCCTCGCTAAAATCTCACCAGCAAAAATTCCACCTTCGCTTCGATGCCAACCTCACGACGAAACTGCTCGCGCCTCGAAAAGAGCAAGTACCTCCTATCGGGCGAAAAGGATTTTCGTCGGTACTTGTTTTCATATGCTTGCGGGATTCGATCTCAAATTGGACTCGATGTCTTTCGACCTGCTCCTCATATCGTCTTCGAGCGAACGATCAACTTTTATGAGCTGGATTCATCCCGAGATGGCGTTGGAAACGTTTTTATCGCTTTACAAACTCAACCGCAACGTCCGTTGTCTCGTAAAAGCTGTTCGCACTGAATTTCAACTCGTCCGTGTGGCCGCGAGTCCTTTTTTTTCTACTCTCATGGAATACCATCAATTACAATGTTCAAAGTCCCCCGAACCTCGGGCTGCTACGTCGCTAAGTTTTTGAACCCACGTCTACGCTCGATCTCGTCGTACGTCATTCGTCTCGCTGTTTTTCCTCTTAATGTCAAGTTTTTCTTTCACCGCGAAAATTCAATGAATAAATTCGAACTTCCATCACACCAAAGAAAAAAAAAAAACAACGACAAAATCATCTCGAGGCGGCTGCAATGAAACAAATTCAACGACGTGATGCGTCGCCTTAACTTTCGCAAATTTCAAGATTTATCACTAATTTTTTTTTCTTCTTTTATAAATAGTGTCATGATAGGAAAGTTGGTACTGAATTTGGGAAATATCAGTTGAACGGTTCAAATTTTATGATTTTTTGAATTTTTTGAATTTCAGAATTTTGGGAAAACGCTACAAATTGTTTTCTCGAGATTTAGCACGATGCTCTATGACGCAACCAAAAAATGAAAAAGATAGTACCTCGTAGAAGAAGATTTGAGCATCGTGTTGAATCTTGAGGAAGCAATTTGCAACTTTCAATTTGCAGCGTTTCAAAATTTGTATCACAATCTTTACTCCTTCGCATTAGAGATGGTGCTCGAGAGTTGCGAGGTATTCTGGCAGCGATATCGTCGTCGCTGGTGCGCGCACAGGCCCGTATAATCTGCCCTTGGCTACTATTGTACCAAGTTTAACTTTATCAGCTGATGCGGGTTCGTAAAACGTGTATAACGTTCAGATTAAAGTGAACGCGTAGATAATCCTCAAGGATGAAACAATAATTACCAAGAAATGGAAGAAACATCGATATGGTTGGATAAGAAATGAGGGGAGGTCGGGAATGTTGGAAATATCTCGGAATTTGGTCGAAGAATGAAAAATTGAGATATCGAAGAAGTTTGGTTAGAACGGAGACAGGCATTTGTCAATTTTTTTAGCAAGTGAGTAATTTGTAAATCTCTGGCTCCATTTGTCGTTGAACGTGACAAAGGTCGCGGGTGGGATGGGCGAGAGGTTGACGATTTAAAAAAAATGATAACAAAGGAGAAAGTTTGTTTTTTCTCACGAGTCTCTAAATTTTAAGAGGATTGATGTTGGTCTCTTCCCTCATCCTTCCAATTCCGTTTTTTCTTGCTCTTTCTTTTTCTCTGAGAGATCGATCGGCCTCGTCGAATAGGATTCGACGCTATTTCCACGAGATCTTGGTTGTTCGAAGCCTCTGGCGAATCTTTGCGTTATCTCTCAACCGCCCAAGCCCACCCCGTCTATCTACTTATATATGGGTCAGAATTGTTGGCTCACGTGGCTCATCCCTGCTCTGCTCCACCGCAACCCTTTCCCCCCTTCTGCTCCATTCCCTCGCGGCTTCTTCTCGCGCGTCTCTTCTCAGCGCGAAAATCTTGTATATATGTATTCACAGCTACAAATTTTCGTAGCAAACTATAGATTTTCGATATCAAGCTTGGCACACTCGTGTCAGGAGAATGCGGGTCGTGAAAATTTTCCAATTGTTCTTCCTCTCGGACTACGTCAGCTCAAATATATACAAATATACACAGTCTTTTCGTGAGAGAGTCTCATCGTGGTGCCCTCAGGCTTTGCTTATCTCTATGGTATCACACCATGTATACATATGCATATCCCCATAGCCATACATATAAAGCCAGATATCATACCTAACGGATATCTAATCTGCGTGTACGTACACGTGTGTGCGTGCATCTACTTTGCTCTCTACTTTGATATCGTTGTTGATAAGCGTGGCAAAGGAGAAACGGTTCAGCACATCGTGATCGTATGAGATCCCACCGTGTTTGCAGATCCTCTGCGATAGGATTGATCCTTTATTTTTCCTTCATCTTTCTTGACACTTGTTCTCACTTTCGTCTTTGACTCTTTTCCCCTGTGCAACGAGAGGATAATGATAAAAATTGCGAAAAAAACTGGTCAACTTGCTCGCCTTTCCCGACGGTATTTCCTTTGGGAAAGTTTCTTCGGATTACAGCAAAATGCATCGAGCTCTTAAACATTTTTTTTTTTTTTGAAATGACGTTTTATGAAATTCCGTTAGCGATGGATGACCGAATGGAAACGGAGAGTATCACGACGGGCGTGCCCGTATGTCGTTGCATCTTCGACCCTGCATTTACAATCGTCTGTACAAAAGCGAACATCTCGTGCTTCGAAGAAAACGCCCGATCGTAAGTGCATAGATCTGCCGTAACCGAAGCATCAGGAAACGAAAGAAAGGGAGAGAGAGAGAGAGAGAGAGAGATATTGTGTCTGTATAAAACTGCTACTGAGACATCTTTATAGACATGTACATAGCGGTTGAAATGGTACTCCATATACTTTACCATCAAAGCTCGAAGTGGTGTGTTGAATTCGTCGATAACTCGAGGGTGGCTTTCCCCACGTACCAGGTCACCGAGGAAGCATTTTAGGATCGCATTCCCGCGACTATTTTTGCGGTAAAACTATCCATAAAAGAGTATCCACGAGTTTAAACGTAATGAGTTTTTTTCTTCCACTCCTGCATGTATGGTCGACGAAGAATCGATTTTTTTTTACTGTTCATTTTGACAGCAAATTGACAACGAAGGATATTGACGCTCCTCCCTCGTCTTCCTCTCTTGCTTTTCGTTTCTCTGTATTTGTTCTTCGAGGATCGAAAGCTTTGTAGCTTTGATCGTTGACCGGAAGAGAAAACCATGTAGATATCTACGAGGGAATATTCAAATAGTTGATCCATATATATGCGAGTCTATGGGGCGCGGAAACAAGTTTGAGAATTCGGCAGCATCCAACAGTCGAAACAGGAAAGCTCGAGACGAATTTAATTCAACAATCAGTGTCGCAACTTTATCCTCCTCGATATATACACCCATCGCGATTCTACTCTCGCAATTAATCGACTCCTTAATTAAGATCGTAACTGTGTCGGATCGTCCGACTCGACCTGGCCAGGGTTCTAAACGATTATGCAAATTGACGGGCCAAGTTGCGAGACAGGTACAAGTTGGAATTCGGGCACACGATACCTTCTCCGCTCTAAGATAATATATACCTTTCTCAATATATATATATTTTCGTCTCATTGAATTATCTGCAAAGCATGCCACGACTAAGTTCTTCATCGTGAAAGAAGATACTTCGATTCAAATAATTCCTCGATCGATGTTGAAGCTCGAATCGTTTCAATAAAACGAAATTCCTTTATTTCTGGAGCAAATTTCAAGTTTCTTTTTCATTATTTCGTCAGGAAGATGAACGGATCTTTTTTTAGGATTCGTACATAAAACGATTTATTTTTTTCAGACTTTTTAGCATTTTCAGAATTTTTTAAGGATTTTTAGGTTTTTAATGATTTTTTTTTCAGAATTTATTAGGATTCTTTAAGGATTTCTCAAGGATTTTTCAGGATTTGCAAGATTTTTAGGATTTTTTAGGATTTCAGGCCAAATCGGTATGAAAATTGTCATGGTTTTTGAAATAGAATTCAATGGATTTAATGGGAAAAGAATTTTTTGGTGGAACTCTACGTTAAGAACTTCAGTGTCATAATATTTTCATGGTACTTTGAATTAAGAGTAAATAAAAGCCTGAAAGACGATAAGATTAAGAGTCGAATACGAAGATCTAAAATGCGAGTCTCAAGATTTATGAGAGGGAGAGGCATGGCCAGGAGAGAGAGGAAACGATAATAAATGCTTTGCTCTGCAGACATTGTTTCTCGTCATTTAATAAATAATGCAATAGAAAAAATCTGTGGTATCAAGCTCAAGATTGGCAGTTTGCCATTCCTCGAAACTGAACGAGTACAGAACACCAAAGTCTCGAAGATTCGAACCGGAACGAGTGTGCAGACAAACGATGAAAAATGAGACTTAACACTGAAAAGTTTTCAGGCCGGAATGTTTCGGGGAATAAGTAGTTGAGCTTCCAATTTCTTCGTATCTTGATCACCGAAATGTCGAAAGACCAAAGTGCAGACACAAATATTCCGAAAAGAAGTTGGTAAATTCGTCCAAAAGAAAATGCAGTCGTTCCCTCAGATTTCGTTTCTTGAAATCGTTGCAAGTCCCGGTATCAAAGGGAAAAGAATCCATGAAAATTTTAGTGTCCTGCAAGCTCAGAGCTCGAAGACGTTGGAGTTGGCATCCCTGGAATGCAGCGAAATTCTTTCCTTCCTTTGGTAAAGATCATCGATCGAATGCAGAATGTAATATCGAAAATAGACGCAAGAAATTTGGATGATTTTGAAAATCGATCGTTGCATTTCAACGTTGCAACTTATTAGCGTCATTCTCTTCAGGCTTTTCAAGTTAATCTACTCAATTCATTTCGTCTGTCATTTTTTCCACATTCTGGGTGAATGTGTTCAGTGGTTCGTCGACGAAAATAAGGAACGTGACGAACAGGGGAATAAAAAAGTGTAATGAAAGGTGCAACGAATGAACGTACACGAGGAAACGTCGTCGTTGTGTGGATCGATGAAACGGTAATGCTTGGCTGCCACCCTCGTCACGAAGGACTGCAAAACTCTCTGTAGCATAAGAGCTTTACAAAGCTCACTGAGCAAAAGAATATTAACTGTATATAACTACGCGTACGTTCGCTAAGATTCGTAGGCTTCGAAGGGTAAGAAAAAAAATTGAAGAATGGCTAAAGGGTGAACAGAAAAAGGGGATGCACTTAAAATCCGGTATAAGCACTCGGAAAGATCCCTTTGTAGAGGCAGCAGGGATATATCCCCTACGTGACTGCACTTTACGTTCCCTTTCCATTTCCCCTCAGGGATGAACGAAGCCACTTTAAAAAACGTTTCCATTCGTTCTGTATTTGTCTCTTCTAAGTATTCATCTTGGCTCGACGATCTTAAAATTCTTACTCTGTATTTAAGGCACTCGTACGTGTGATTGTTATTGTTAATTAAAAAAAAAAAAAAAACATCAACAGCGACTGCAGTTTATTTCAATTATGAGACGAAAACGACTGATTTCTTTGTAACGAAATATTCACCAACAAAACTTTAATGACATTAAATTTCTGCTCACACAGTTGGAGTTGATGCTTCATTTTTTATTTTTCTTATTCTTTGTTCCACATCGTTCGGTTCTGTCGTTTCAGAGAATACTGAAAACCGGACGAGAGACAAAAGGGCACGAAATTATAATGGATGTCATTGCAGAAACAAGATTTTTAATCGGATCGGCCACGAGCTCAGCAAAAAAAAAAATTGTTGGCGTTCGCTGTAAAATTGAAGTAAACTCGCGAAACGCTTTGGCACAAAGTGGCTTATGCTCAGTTATAAAAGATTGCGCCAACTTGCACTATAAATTCAGCCTCCCCTTCTCAAAAAACAAAAACAAAAAGCTCTCGTAAGGAACCTGAAGTTTAAAATAAATCCGCGGACGAATAATAATTCCTTTCGTTTGGAGGAAACGGTATTCGTGTAAAAAATCTATTTTGAGTGGACGAGGCTTGCTCTACAGATAAAAAAAAAATTCCTCCTTTTAATTGCTTCTGTAAAAATGAAGAAAATATTATTGGAAAATGAGAATAACAATAGAGCGCGAAGAACGTTTTTTCTTTCGACATGAACTATGGGGGTTAATCACAGATGGTGCATCGCGCTCTTGTTGAATGGTTGACTATATTTTCAAACTGGAGAAATCGATTTTGAGGACAATACCGAGCGTCGTCCAAACAAACTCTGGTCGTTTATACCGCTTGCGGCATTTGTGTATATAGATTTAGAAGCAACTGCAGCAGCAAGGATAGCGAAAGAAAAAGCAAAGTTGAGGGTACGGTTGAGTCATGTGCTGAAAAAAGTGTTGACATCGAAATTCGTACGAGGTCGCTGGCAAATAATCGCGACCATCCTATCCCAACAACCCCACAACTTTCCATCCTTCTCCCCGCCGTCACTGGCACACTTTGGAGCGTGAACTTTGGCACGTACGTCGATATCACGCTCCGAGACCTTATCCCATCGTCCTCATCCTCATCCGCGTCTCCTTCTTTCTCAAGAACCCAATTGCCCCGAGGAAAATTCTCTCACGACTTTTCGCCTACCAACCATTCCAAGCGGCTCACTCCGCGCGGAAACCTTATCGACAATTGGCCCGCGAGAGACATCACGATCTCACATTCCACAAGAAAAATATTGTACAAGTTAATACTCGCCTGTAAATATTTATATTCCTTTATTCGAAACGATGAAGAACAGAGAGCGAGAAATTTTCAAAAAATTATCAAAAATATGAAAAAAAAACGATCGACGATTTCAAAAATCATTTTTAAAAAATCTCTGAAACGGATTTTTTCAAAATAATTCCTTACATTTTTGTTCGACACGGAATGTTTGTCACTCGGATTTACTTTTGCACAAAAATAAATTCAACACTTCTCATCATATTGTTGCTCGTCCTTTCAATTTTTTTTTCTCTTTATTTTCGGAAAACTTGACTCAAAGACGTTTGCGCGTCAGTTGAGAGACGAGGTCTGAGTCTCAAAGACTTCCGGCTCCGTTGCACGGAGGAAAATAGAGGCTAAGGAAGGAGGCAGAAGAATAAGAAGCGTTCGCTCAACAATGGAAACTTTTGGGGGCAACCGCGCACGGAGCGGCTGAACCGTGAGCATTCGCTCGCTGCCTTACGAATCTTTCCTGCCTTTTTACTAGCTGAGGAACAGTACAAATCTGAGATTACAAATAAGCTGCAACGAGCCTGCACCGATTCAAAGATTTGCAGCTCGTTATGTATTTGTGTGAAGAAATGTAGAGTTAAATCTCGAGTCGCCACAGTGACTAAGAGTCTCAGCTTTTTTGTTCAACAGAATTTAACACCGAGAGAAAAAAATTCCATAAAAAATCGAACCGAACAAACAATTTTTTTTTTTAATTAAAAATAACAATTTTGACTAAAAAGAAAATATTGTTTTTGAATGATACCGCGAAAGTTGGCTGGTCATACAGTTTTCCATTTCATCGTGTAGAGGATCCCTCATGCATAAACATGATCGTTGAAAGCTTTTCCATTCGTGTGCGATCTTGCGAACACTTAATCATTAAATGTGGCCCTGGACCCTTTAGCAACGTCAACGAGAATCCCTAATAACCTTCACGGAAGGAGCCCTTTGTGCGGAACAAGATATTGTCGTTACATATACGATGACAAATTGCTCGGAGGATAATGCGAGCAGCGAATATATTTCTACAGACTTTGATATTGCCCGCTATACATGTGAGTACGAATCGCTGTTGAAAAAACGTTCTGACCACGAAATAAAACGTCTTCATGCGTTGGTTCTGACGACAGGAACGACGAGATTCAAGGAAAAAGTCACTGAGATTTCGTTGGCGTTAGAAGCGCGCAGGGGACGAAGGGAACGAGCAAAATCTATGCACAGGACGAATGAAAAATCAACCCAAAGATCTTGTCTGCATATATATTCGCCTGCACCCAAAAAAAGAATAAAAGAGAGAGAAGGAGGGATGGAGGAAGGACGTAGAGACCGAGGTTAAGAAGAATGAAGTAAGAAGACAGCAAAGAGAATTGCTCTGCCATGTCGTCACGAATGTAAACGTTTCTCGAGTAAACATGGCTGACACAGAAGCTGTAGGTAACATCCAAATGCACGAGGTTAAACGAGACTAAAAGCCATGCTTTTTCGTTCTCATGAACTAGAAAGAATAGCAGGATCAAAAATTCTAAAAATCTCATCAGTTTTTTCTTAGAAAATATTAAAATCGATTGCGGGATTAAAAATTGGCAGCTCGTTTCCTATGACTCCCCAAACGAGGGTCTTTGGGGATCGTGACTCTGCTGAGACAGATACGAAAGCGTTTGGGTTTTAAATGATGAATAAATGAATGAGACTGATAACAATGAGCATTGAATTATCTCGACGAGAGTTAATTAAATTATGAATTCATTTATATCGCTGTATACGGAGCGATATTTTATTCGTTCATATTTCTCGACGTTTTCACATCCTTGGACGAAAAACCCTCCACCCTTTTCACCACCAGACCAGTTTGAATGAAAACCCTCGACAGAGCGATGCAGACTGCAAAATTATGTAACTATATACACTGCCCTCCAGCCCTCTGTTTCCTTCACTAACCTAAGTTTCCCCAATTTTATTATTCGCTACGTGCATAATTGAGAAGCCTTACAAAGTTTCTCATAATTAATGCAATAACGATCCTTACTCCATGGATTTGATTTTCTACCATATTCCCGTTTTCTTTTCTGCACGGAGAGAACATATAGAAAATTACTATGGCACATAGTTTCCTGGTCCCATGTCACCCAGGAATTCATCAAATACATAGTAATTTTTAATTAACCCTAGAACGGTAACCTCATTATTATTTTTTATCTATTTCTCGTAACCTGGGGTCATAAATGACCCGAATTTTGAAAAATTCATACCTCCCGTAAAACTTAACGAAAGGCGTTCAACTTGGGCTCATTTTTTTCGTTTTTTAATACAAAATCACGTGAGCCTAAGGAAATGTTGCTCAGAGCTAAAAAATTAGTCAAAAATGCAGCTAAACGTTAAAAAACGGGAAAACGCGAGAAAAAGCTGGAAATTTGAGTTTTTTCGCAGAATTCCAGATGAAAAATTGCTAAAATCTCACAGAAGCACGATACGGAACGAAAGAATCATCTTGTCATAGTATTTTATTTATATAATTTTTTCTGCCAGCGCAATCAAATTGAATGTCTTGGTTGCTAACTGAACTAAAGTTTGGTCTGCAGGTTATCGATGATTCTTAATCGTTACTCCAATTACTTTTGTAATGTTCGATATAATTCTTTATCATTATTTGAATAAATACTTTAGTGTATATCAAGATTAACAGAAAGTATATTGCGCCCGTAATTAACGTGCATTTACATCCATAGACATATATCCAGTGCGGTGCCATGTACTACTGCGTGACATAAAGAAAAATGAACGAAGCACACGCGAGACAATTTTCCCTCTACCTCGTTGAGGCAACGTCCCATATACAGATACAAATACATGCACATATTGGAAGGAATATTGACTCGTAAGAGAAGCCTCTAGTTCGTCCTAGATGGTTACGCTTGTGGACGATGACACAACGCGGTATATCTGCTTCTTCGCAAAGAGTAAAAATCGCAAAACCAGAGCCCAAATCTGACGACGACGACGACGACAACGACGACGTTGCTACGCTAATCCCAAGCACACGGGCTATAAACGAGGTCGAGAATTCTTCGTGTTTTTTTTTTCCTCTCTTTTCAAGATAAAAGTAGTACGTACACACTTGTACGTCGTTCTGAATCGTCCAGAAACACTGCAGGCTGGTTTTGCTCTAAAAGCATGCTCTTCAATTGTATTATATCGTGCAGACGTAGTTTATAATTTTACAAGTTTTTTTATATTTTTTTTTACAAGCTCCAATGAAGATTTTGTGGACTTCAACTGGAACAACATTTTCATTAATATTCCATGCACTTTATCCAGAAATTCCAGAGCCTCTCGAGACAAATCCATTCGCGGTGCTCGGCTACTGGCCCGAACAGTCGACTTCTGGCCCGAGGCTCTCGGCGAGGACATTATCTCTGATTCTGTCCTACGATAAAGAATCGAAAACTGTACTGTTCAGAGTGTTTGAGTCCAAGTGTACTTCCCAAGGTTTCGTTATCTTGATTGAATAATCAAAATTCCGATCAAGGAAATTCGTTAGAATCATCGAATACGAAGAAATTTTCGATTGTTCGATTTTACAAACGCGCAGCTAATTTTGGCTGACGAAATGAAATCGAGTGTTTTATTCGATTCGACTACTTGGAGCGAAATCGAACCGACTCAAGCTCGTTAACGAATTTTGTTTAGGCAAACGGACGAAAGAGCGAACTCTGGGTCACAGAGACCCGAGTCTACGTGGCAGGATTGAAAATTCTCTAACGTACGGGCTTGAATTTCATGTGCAGGGAGTTCTCCTCCGATTCGAGTGAAAGGGAAAGCATAACGAGCTTATGTAATATACATATAGGCGTACGAACGTCGTTAGAAGGATCACATAAGAGAGATATTGCGCGAGGACCAAGAGGCAACGTGGAGAGGCTTAATTCGGGCCAAATCTGTCCGTGACACTTGCAAATTAGCACGAAACCTTCCTACCCAATCCCACAGCCCTTTCTATCTCTCATGCACCCTCGCTTCAGGCTCTCATCCCTTCATCCCTTTCGTCCTCACGCTAGTACACTATTTGGCCGGCAATTTCTCACCCTTCAGGAGTTTTACACTCTCTCTATAAATGTGCATGTATATATAACGATCTTTACGTGTGTCAGTATCATTTTAACTCCATACACATTTACGTATGCGCACACGTACGAATAAACTCCGACACCATACTCCAAAATGATGTAAATTCAGGGGTTACGTCTACAAACCATGTGTTCTTGTGTCTCCGTAGTAAAGCTACCAAGCCATGTACCAGCAGCCTGGCAAATTTCATACGAGCATCCAGATAATAATGTATAATATGTGTATGGAATATTGTATTCGTATCTAAGTGAGTTTGAGGCTTCGGGGATTCCACATTCCATCGTCAAACGAGCCAAGTGCATTTCCAAATTTCCAGTGTCCTTAATTTGCTTGTCAGGTAAATTTGGCATTTTTATTCCGTAACGAATATCGTGTGACATATTCGTTGCCTCCAAATGAGTTTGGACCTTTTTTGTCTCTCCTTCGAACGAGTATAATTTTTATTCTATTTTAATATATTTAGCTGTTGAGTAAATCAGACAAACATTTTCTGGTGGCTATTCTCCGGAAAGTGTTCTTCTCAAATATACCGACACTCTGACTAACCGTTTGAGTAGATATTGGGTCAATCTGACCCGAGGCTCTTTTCAAATCTTTGTATTGCGGTGAATATGCATTTTTTTGGTTTCTTTTTTTGTAGAGACGTTTTTATAATAAATTATTCATTTTCCATGGACCTAAATTTATTTTTTGACAAAAATGAAAATTTGATGCCAAAACATTCGTTGCCAGCCAAAGAATCGGTGACAGGAAATTGTTGGGGTTAAAACGACCCAGTATTCACTCCAAGGGTTAGTTTTGATTTTTATTTTTCAAAGAATAAGTTCTCACTGAATAAGGCTTTAATTTTATTTCGATGAATTTGTATTTTACTGTGCGTTTTGGTGCACACAGTCGGCAATAAAGCGAGTGAAGAAAGTTGCACTACGGAATTTTGTTCAGTCTCTATTTATCCGTTGTCTATTATTCCTCAATTAGGACGAGTGCAAATTAAGCATTCGCATTGGTTCGAATGGGAGCGGCTGTATAGCTCGAATTCGTGACGTATTATTGCAGACACATATTTTTATGGTCACCTTGCACAATTGAGATTCGAAACAGAACGCGGCTTTGTATAACATTCGACATTTAGTTTCCGCAAATTTCGCATGCGAGTTCGTTTGATTAACCCCCGATACAGCAAACGGAAAATTAATTACGGAATTGATCGAATGACGCTTCAGCTACAACCACTTCGTAACCAACGATGCCTCCATAAAATTATCGCATCCCCAGGATCGCTGTTTGCCGGAAGGTTGTTGCCATTCGTGACTGTCGCAATTATATTGATGAACAATCAGCCTAACTCTCTCTCTCTTCGTATATATAAATATTAGAACACATCAGTGGACCGTGCAGTACGAACTGTTGGTCCAAATTTATGTCCACCTAGTACGTTGACTATTTTTTCATCATTGCATTACTTCGCTGCAATGAAATCCCTCGATAATCTGCAATTTGTTGCAACAATTGCTAAAGTTACGAATCTATTCACATCGCAGTATCCTTTGGTACAAAAAATCACGAAATAAATTTGAGAAAGATAAAAATTAGGGAAATAAATTGAAAAAAATGTCAGTTCGCGACACATTTTTCATCTTGGAATGCTATTTTTTCCAATTTACCACTAACTGTTAAGGTATAACTATCGCAGAATGGGTTGATTTAGGATTTTCTTGAAATTTAGTGTAAATATTCTTGACATTAAAAGGAACAACTTTCCTATGAGACGAAACATTTTCTGCCGTCTAGAATTTGAGATATTTCATTTCCAATTTTATATTTTTCCCATCTAAACGCATGTAAATTGAAGTCGCGTTTCTTTTGTTTTTTCTTGCAACTTTTTTAACGAAACGTCACGTCACTTTACATGCGTTTAGATGGGAAAAATAGAAAATTGAAAATGAAATATCTCAAATTCTAGACGGCAGAAAATGTTTCGTCTCATAGGAAAGTTGTTCGTTTTAATGTCAAGAATATTTACACTAAATTTCAAGAAAATCCTAAATCAACCCATTCTGCTATAGTTATACCTTAAATCGACAATTCTGATCATCGCTGTCGATGACCAAGAGCAAGAAATACGAGAGTAGGAAGAAAAAAAAACCTTCAGAAACGAGACTTACCCAATTTTTCTGACCATCGTTAAAAAACGAGGAGAATCCAATGGGAAAAATCAAATGGTTGGCATTTAACGAAAACCAACGGGTATAAAAATCTCATAAATTCCTTTTTGCCAGCCACGAAAACACGCGATTTATTGGGTTTCACTAATCGAGTACCGATTCATCCTCCGCGACTAAACGAGCAAATAAACCACCGAAAAACTTGCTTCCAGACGTCACTAGATTGACAGGAGAAAAAAAAACACCCACGCACTTTATTTGACGACGAGAATCGTATTTTTGACACGTGTTTGTACAATAAACTCCGGGGTGTCTCGCCGAGACGCTCCGACACTAGTTAGCACGCCAGCTGTTCACAAAATCCGCGGCTATATCAACCGGCAACTCCGGACGTTTTCTCAGTTGGTTTATTCACGTTCACAAACGAGACTCAGATATCATATCGTGATATCGACACTTCTGTATCATCGAGGTATATAAAAACGTATATACATAGAAACGTCGTGAGCAATGACTTTTTAGATGTGGAGTGAGTAATTTTGAGGACTCGCTACGAAGTTAAATTTTTGTCTTGACAAAAAAAAAGAAGATAATTACGAACTGTGCCTCGTGATTGAAATGATCATTTATTTACAGTTTACAGTTTTCCAAATGTGTCGAAAATTTATAATGACGATGAAGGAACGTTTTTAATTTCACTGAGACGTAAAATTTATGTTCGAGTGATTGTATTTATTTATGAAAACCACGTTGCCATAGTGTCGAGTAGCCTTGAGAGGATTTTACAATGGCGTTCTGTTGGCGAGCTCTCGTGAACTGAAAATCAAACGAACGAGACAACTTTCCCTCTCTCTCGCTCTTTCTCGCTTTCTGGCTTTCGCGGCATGAGTCATACACGAGCCTGACGAGCCAGAAGGAAAAAGAATCAAATAGGAAAAAGAAACAAGGATTGGAGTGGGAGAATCCGCGAGAGTTCACTGATCTTTGGCGAGACACCGAGGAGCAAAAGGAATGAGACCAAGGATGCAACGTGCTGAGGAAAAAACAGAGAAATTCGATGACGGAGAATGCGTAAGTCGCGCGATCGTTTGGTGGGGCACGAACAACGCGCGAATCGTTAATTACGAGTGGGAGAAAAAATTTAGGACCGAATTACGGAATACTCTTGCTCCCTCTGTCGGATACCCACTGCACTGTGGAGGTGAAAGGAACTCGTGGAAAGGGAAAAGGAACGATACTCGATCAGATAATCGGTGAAACGAGAGAGAATTACTCGACAGATTCATTCCACGTGCTTCCTCGCTAAATTCACGAGATGTCGCGAGTCACACTTTACCAAATATTCAGCGATCCTTCGGAATGCAATTTCCATCGGGACCACAAAAGTCGATAACCCAGTGTATTACGAATAAAAAAATAAAAAAAATTTACCGATGCTCCGAAAATTCATCTTTCAGTCGTCACGTCCTTCCACTTTGTAAACAAAGAAAAAATTGCACTCGGAAAATGTCGAAATTGACTGATACGATTTTGCGTAAATCTGCGAGATTCCCTATGGAAAAAAATTCCACAAATCAAAAATCTATGATCGAATAATTATAGAAATTAAAAAAAAAAAAAAAAATACCGAGATAAACAGAAAAATATAAAGTTAATTCAAAATCAACCGAGTGAGGGGGTTCGATCATTATTTATTTCCGGCACAACTCGCGCCCTTTTTCCCTTCCTTTTCCCGTTTTTCATCGTTTTACCTCATTTTTGACTAATTTTTGTTACTTGAAGCAAAATCGCCTCACGCTCACGTGATTCTGCATTAAAAAACGAAAAGAATGAGCCCATAGTTGAACTCTTTTCCTTAAATTTTACCGGCGATATAAATTTTTCAAAATTGGGGTCATTTATGACCCAAGGTTACCGGTTAACAGATAAAACAAAAATAAGGTTCATTCCATGGTTAAAATTATTGTGATCAAAGGTGCGATTGACATTTTCCTATATTCGGATGAATTCTCATCGACAACGATTTCCATAAGGATCGATTTTTCGTCTAGAATTCCGCGACAGGACGATTTCAGCGGAGGGGATTAGAATAGAGTATTGAAATGAGAATGCGACAGGTGGTCAAGCGACCTCTCCGAGGTTGGGATCGCGACATCGAGTATTAGCAGAATAATCGAGTCTTTCCTCTTTCCCTCCTATCGTTTCCACTCTCTCTCCTTCTCTCTCGCATTCTCATTGGCTCTTCTTTCACATATATCTATATCAACATCTCCTGACCGAGAACGACGGATTCCAAGCCGATCGATGGAATCGCTGTTTAACTGGCTAGTCCCCTTTGATCATTGTCACTTGTTGTTCGAACGATTGTATTACGATTCTCGTTAATTGTATATATTCGTTAAACTTATGACTCAACCTGACAGCGATAAATGGAGTTCGAAGCTTGATAGAGCTGAATCGAACAATTAGTCGTCGTCAGTCAATCATTTATCCTCGAAATGAATATAATTAATTAACATATAATATTATTATTATTTCCTATAAATTATTATCAATAATTATCAATTATTTGATTAAGTACTTAATTATTTATTAGTTACCAGTTTTCAATTATAAATGATTGATTAATTATTCAATTAATTAATATTAATTACTAATTAATATTAATAATAATAATAATATATATTAATAATAATTAATAATAATTAATAATAATAATATATATTAATAATAATAATTAATAATAATATAATATTAATAATAATAATAATAATAAATAAAATTAACAAAAACCTTTTCGCAGAAATTAAAAGTTCTGTCGGGACTTTCGGTGCTATATAATAATTCTTATTTTTCGTTATACGTCAAACGCCGAATTTCTATAGTCATCGCGTACTCGAATAAATGTCATTAGCCTCTGCTGTCGCAGTGGAAAAGTTATTCCTGTCGAAAATGGCGAGACGCTCACGAGATGGTTGGAGGACCTCGTGCGAATGGCTATGTTTAGCACTGGATTGAGGCAGAATCGTGCTCACTCGAGAAAAACAAAAACAATTCGATATCCATTCACCTCGCGATCATTAATCATGGGAGTGATTCGGAGTTTGAACAGTTTTTACACTTCTACAGCATCTCGTATTCAGAGATGAAGAAACGTTGTGGGAATGGATTATATTGACCACATGCACGAAAGGCACTGTAAAGACTCTTTGAATATTTTCGTTAATGGATGCCGAAGTACGTGCAGCCAGAAATAATAGTGCAAAAAAATCGGAAGCTTGAAGAAAGGTGCAGGGGAAGGGAAGAGAATAAAGAAAAAGGAATAGAGGGAGAGAAAAGAAGAAAAGAAAGAAGGCGGAATGGAGAAAAGCAAATTACTTGCACGCGTTCCCGTTCTCCGGTCATGACCCCCGCCAAAGCTCAAGGGTTTTTCGCTAATTAAGATTCTTGCGGGATAGAGCATAGAGGAGACAAAAAAAGTTTGCGAAAAAAAATTGTGAAAAATAGGAACAGCCCCGGAGGAAAGTGGTGGAGGAGGCGGCGAGGGTGGAAGCTGCACGGAACATACGCGGTGAGAAGACCGCCTGCAACATAGGTTTCAAGAGACGGCCAAATAGAGAGAGAGAGAGAGAGAGAGAGAGAGAGAGAGAGAGAGAGAGAGAGAGAGAGGGGCAAAGAGAAAACAGTCGCATTTACGACACCTGCGAAATACTAAGACCCCAAGGCTTGGAATTCGGAATTTAAGTTTTCACAGAAGAATGAGAAGCACTGCATAAAATCCAACGAAATCGTGGCCAAGCGTATACGGCGAAAAATCTGCTGTTACTTTTCTATCGACGAAAATTTCGTCGCTACACCGACATGTAAATGGATAAGACATTTTCTTATCTCGAATCGTGATAACACTACCAAAGCAAACGTACGTAGATTAACCCTTCGAGTACACACCTCCTATAAGTGCATCTCGGGTCAATCTGACCCAAGGCGTTTTTCAAATAATTTTATTCCGGTAAATCTGCATTTTTGTTTTTGTAGGAATGTTTTTTTGTAGAAAATTATCCACATTTTGAGACGATGAATGTATATTTTTTGGCAAAAACGAAAATTCAATGCCAAACACATTCGTTGCCATTACACGCCGAAGAATCGATGACTGAAAATTGTTGGGGTCAAAACGACCCAGTATGCACTCGAAGGGTTCAAGACCCCGAGGGATGACGTCGCGAAAATTTCGTACATTTTAGTTGATGTTTTTTTTTTTTCACGAAATATTCAACATTTTCTTTCTCCCTCAATTAGCAAAACGAAAAGTCTAATTGTTACAAAAAATGATTAACAATATTTTCACGTCATTTCGAATCCAAAAAAAATCAATAATTATTCTCTCTGTAGTTGTCGATCGTATCCACCGAAAATCTCGGGTAAATAAAGTCTGGAGAGCCTGCAATAATTTTGGTAAATGTCGAAAAGACAAGCTTCGAAGTATAGCGCCATATAAATTTCTCACAAAGTTCGATGTAGGTCGTTCGGTCCTCTGCCATTCGACCGCTATAACCGCACACCCATCTGGGCACACCCACACACACACACACACATATACATGTCCGTAGACACCTAATATACAAATATATACAAAGATATACGTCGACGTCCTCCTACTTGTTCAACTGTTTCTCAGCGAGTAAAGGGTTTGCTCCTTTCTGTGTCTAGGCTTCTTTTCGAACGTATAGAGAACGAACGAGAGGGTTGCGAGGGGTAAAAGAAGCATTCGTTACATTTGGAGAGTGCACTCTACGAATCGTTCGTTTTCCTATCTCGTCCTCCCTCTCTTTCTCATTCGCTCTCTCGTTTCCTTTCGCGATACCAGTTTCGCTTCTTTCCCATACACTTTGGCTCGTTTTACATTCCGGAACATTATTTCGCCAGCAGCCTTAAGGAACGAGAGATCGCGTACTTAAAGCACCAAAAAAAAGTCCATGTTTTATGATCTCAATTTGTTGAAAAAAATCATACCGTAAATTTTTAAAGTGAGGTCGTACGTATGAAGATCGGCGGAACACGATTCGGGTGTTTTAATCGATTTTTCAAAAATCATGTCTTTTCCCTTAGGTCAAGAGTTTTTTTTATTTTTTTTTATAAATTCGAGTATTTTGCAGCTAATGAAAGAAAAGTTCGAATCAAAGCTACAAAGATTCACTTAAAAAAAGTCAAATCATGGAATCGGAAGAAATAATTTTTCTCTATGCAACGTCGGGAAACTGCATATTTTATTTGCCCTGCAGGTTCATTCCTTTTTATCCGTGTGTTTTTTTCGAGGTCGATTGAGATGTTAAGGTGCACAAAGAAATAGTGTGTGTGTGTGTGTGAGAGAGAGAGAGGAAGAGAAAGAGAGAGAGAGAGAGAGAGAGAGAGGGAGAGAGAGAAGAAACTGGAGAAGGACGCAGAGAGAACGAGATGAGAGAAATAAGAGAGAACGTAGGCAAGTTTCTTTGGTGTTCTTGGCTCAAGCTGTCGTTTATGTGGCCCTTAAGCTGCTTGATACGGCTGTGTGAACACTTGGTCATAGCAAAATTGCATCCTCAGCGTAAGAATGGCCAAACGAGAGGGAAATAAGAACGAGAAAGTGAGAAAATTGCGATGGAGCTCGAGAAGAAAAAGGAGGACGAAAGGAAGCTGCTCGAACGACGACATCAATGAGCGCACAGAGAATCGCGGGAGAAGGATGAGAACGACGTAATCCGATTGTACGACAAGAAATCCGATCGATCCTTCACCCACGAACATCCTTTTTTCCGATTCCGGTATTTCCGCCTGATCTCTTGATATTTCCGTTTCCCCTACGTGCAGTAATTTTACATGCAGTAGTTTTACGGCTCCGAACCACTTTGGCCAGAAAAATAATAAAATGCGAACAAATCCTATCGACCATAGTGCATTCAAAGTGTATGCACGTCTGTAAACCCAGCCCTGGGCAAATGGGCATTCGCGACTTGACCATAGATCGCCCTTCCAATTCCTACAGGTCAAATCTTTTGATACAAAAAAAAAAAACCAATACGTCACTTCCAATCGAATTTCCAAACAACGAAAAAAGCTCCTCCAAGAATTCAACAATCTCCGCACGAAATTCCGTAAGAGATGTCTATTTCCATTTGAAATAATCATTATTGAATTGGTCGCGGGTTTTCGACCCAAACCCTCCAAAAATATCCGCAAACGAATCGTTGATTTTACGATTCCAGCAAATTCGATTGAGGAAATTATTTCTAAAAATTGCTCGACAAAATTTGTCGAAAAATGTCACATTTCTCGCTATTTCCAAGCGAATGTTAATAAAAATTTACGACGTCTTTGCCAAAATTGTTTAAAGGGGCTGCATGGGACCAGGGAACCATGTGCCATAGTAATTTTTTATATTTTTGTCTCTCCCTTAAAAAAAAAAGGTTTTTTTATCTTGCAGCGATTTCCAACAGCGGAGATAAGTTTAAGAAACGGATTGCCGAAGGTCAAACACGAAAACGTTTATCTTAGTGTGGAAAATGATTTGTTGTTCACCGGAAGAGAAATCGAACCGACTGAAAATCGTAGTTTTTGGCTCACTCAAAACTCCAGCTAGAGGATCATGATAAAAAGCTCGAGAAATAGACAAGGAAATTTATCGTTTCCTCGCGGCATTGTTTTCTCGCTGTTTCACAGCCAAAATGGAAATTGCCCAACCACCTTTATCGAGCTAAGTACACATACGTTCATACATATATCGATAGAGAGACGTATATAAATTTCTGGGCAAACATGGAACTACACACTGTGCTGATAGCGTTTCGGCCAATATTTTTCGCGTCGTATAACGTTCTCACTCCTCGATCTTCCTTCGGTTTGTTCGAGCTATCAATTCCAAACGACCAAGCTGGCCAGCCAACCGCAGTTTGTAGCATGCTGCGTGTGATCTTTTTCTCTCGGCGAATACAGAGACTGTCCGAGGAATAAAACGTCGCCCAAAACTTACAGCAGGTTTTACGTTGGTCTTGAGATTTTTATGAGCGCGAACAAGATTTTTCTATTGATTCGTCGGATTATTCGTGGTCGATGGAATGTTAATTAATCAGCCAGCAATCGAGCCAGTGCACACTCAAGGGCCGAGACAAAAGGAGCTGCGGATCCGTTTATGTTGGAATTTCGTTTGTTGTCTCGCCAAAAAAAAAAAAAGAGCCCGAACTCTGGACTTTTCAACATTCCGATAAACATTCTTCCTTTTCATTCGATTTCAAAAGCTCAATTGACAAATTTAGATGTTTCGTTCAGTCCATCGATATCTCTGAATAGAAACTTTTGTCTTTTTTGTCAAACGCGATTGAAAGAACACGTGAATTGAGAACGTTTGTATATATCGACGGATCGTCGAGACTCAAAGCCTTTCATTGCTGGACATGCAAACAACCGCGATCCTGGTATATATTTTATTTTGTTTAGGCCGTTGATTGGTGATGGATGCGTGGATACCTCGTGGAATTTCATGAATAAGCAGGTTCGATGTTTTACATTATAAAGAATTAACCTGGTGATTAATAGTTTTAGTTACCGAAGCAGCATCAACAGAACAATGAAATCATAGTTTTCGAGCTTCCGGTCAAAGTCAAATTTGTGCCTAATCAAATCAGTCATGTTTAATCGAAACGAACGATCGTTTCTGCAAATCATAATCGAATTTCCTGAGTAGCGTTCCTTTCATTTTTTTTAGCGATCGAAGTTTCGCTGGGACTTGCAAAACACTGAACGTCCCTCGTAATGTTATCGTGTACGATTTTTAACCCTAGAACGCCCTCTCCCTTCGTTTTCCCGTTTTTTATCGTTTTACTGCATTTTTGAGTCATTTTTTTACTTCAAGCAGAATTGCCTCAGGCTCACGTGATCCTGCATTGAAAAACGAAAAACATGAGACCAAGTTGAATCCTTTTCGTTGAATTTTACCAAAGATATGAATTTTTCAAAATTGGGGTCATTTGTGACCCCAGGTTATCCGAATAGGTAAAAAAAAAGGTTAGCGTTCTAGGGTTAATCTCTAACGTGGTCGATACTGACGAATGAAGCGAAGTGACCCAGGCTTACGGTTGAGCGAGACAAAATATGAACCATGACCTCATGCAGGACGCGAGCATCAAAGCTCGAATAAGCCTGGAATAACAGGCGGACTGCAATACTTGCTTTGTACCTTTTCGTTCTTTCTATCAATTCTGCACCCGTCACTTTCAGGCCGAGCTCGAGTATTTGGCATGCTCGAGTATGTGCTATCAGCTAACGATGACACGCGTATTTATACATAACGAGAAATGGGAATAGTGATTCACGGACTCGGTTGATTTGCAAAATACGCGGTTGAATCGAGGAGAGCGTGTTTATTTGTGAAACTTACACGGATTTCGCTCATGACACATACGATCGTTTGACCGCCATATGAAACGGAGAAATCCGAACTTTCATTAATGCACCGTCGTGATTAACACGCTGTATGTACATTCGTAATTCCTCGATAAACTTTATCGCTAGAGATTTTTCTCTTTTTCTTGGACTTGCTACTTTTATCTATAGAACACACACGGCAAATGAAATTTAGTCAAAAATCGTCGATATTTTGTTGAACACGGTGAACTAAATATTTTTTTATAATTTCATAATTTTTGTTAATTTGGCAGTGTATTTAGTTTCTAATGAAATTGTCAGCAAAATTTACGATTGGACCGACCAAATCTGCTTCCGAAGAGACTTTCTAGAACATTTGTTGCTGCGATGACACAATTTTTGGGATTTGTCGAAAAAAACGTTTAGTTGAACGTATCGAACAAAATATCGATCTTTTCCAACAAAATTTTGTTTACAGTGCATTGAAGAAAATTCTCTTATAAATAACAATTGATCTACATTTTTCGAGCGTGTGTAAGAAAAGTCGTTTTTCATATTTTATTTTGTTTCATTTTAATTTCATTTTATTCAATTTTTTCTAATTATTAAATTTTATTTTATTTATTGTAATAATTTTTTGTTTCACACTGATTGACCTTCCATAATGCAAATTAAAAAATTGTATTTTATTGAAGAGTCTTTTGGAATTTCTATGGGAAATTCGATGATATTTTGAAAGTTAGTGAAACCGTCTGCCCAAGAGAACTAGAGAGTAAGGGAGTGGCGAAAGACAGCTTCGCCTTTTTAATTAATTCAGGACGAAGCGGCTACCAAGAGAGCTGAAGCTTGCAGCTCGGGTGTCTCAACAACTAAGAAGAGTGTTCATCTTGGACGTTGTTCTCTCGCATTCGGACCCATCTCGAGACACTCCGAGACTCGGTATGAACGGGAGAGAGGCCAGGATCACCAACTAATTAAAAGTTTCGGGCCCATCCCTCTCTCCGTTGTGGGTGGTGCACCCTGACACTCTGGGAAATTGAATCCCTGGCACCCAGTCAGCCACGAGAGTAACACTGATATACAGCGAGTGAGATTATGACGAAGAGAAAAAGAAGAAGAAGAAGAAGAAGAAGAAGAAGAAAGCAACAACTCGGCATAATTATTACGAGGATATTTGCGACAAAACGTGGGAAAGGCTCGACTGTTTTCTCCCAGATAAGATTTTTTCCAGATTTTGAGATTATCACGTGACCCAATTGAGACGAATCAGTGCCAAGTTTTCAAACTACTCATCAAAATAAATAACTAGTTGTTTCAATTAAATACTTTTCGATCGATTAGATTCTTCGACGCTTTGGAATTGACGGCATACGAATCCAAGTTCCTGAATTTAACGATTCACAACCTTACACAACAATTCAGTACTTTCCTCCATTTGTTTTTTCTTTCTTTAAATCTCTTCAGCAGTTTGGAGAGTCCAAAGGCACAGAGCCACTCTCCAGAGTCTCTAAATAATTTCTATTCAAATTATCCTTATTGGCGTCAATATTATCATTCGTTGAAGACGATAAGAGATCCCAACTTGGCAATTAGGTACTTTAGGCTTTGCGATGAATCTTGTAGCTGAGTAAACAAGTCAAATTATATGAAGAACGAATGGTAACAGGCGGAGGGAAAATAATACTCGAAATTACTATGACACATAATTCCCTGGACCCACGTCGCCCCTATAAAGGGTTTAAGCAAAGACATTTTCAAAATTCATATTCTCTTTTTGAAAATAGAGGAAAATTTGACATTTTTTGCCCAATTTCCGATGAAAAATTGCTATGAATTTGCTCAAATCTCTTAAATCGACGATATCGTTCCAGTAATTTTTTACTTACCTACCGAATCCCAAAAAATAAACTGTCAAATGGAATCAAGCACGAAAACTACAAATAATTACCGAGTTGCTCTGTATTCTGTATTTTTTGTTTTTCAGACCTACGCAGTGTTCAATCCCTCGTCGGATCTGTTTCGTCCTGTGGTTTAAATCACCAGGGGCTACTTTCGGTTCTTTCAGGCGTACATCGTAAACAATATTTAACTTGAGATTAGGATATCCTTCTTGTCGTCTTCTATTCTAATTTGAGGGCTTTATCATGCATGCACTCAGGCGGATGGTTTTGGTGGCGTTAATTAGGAGAGTCGAGCACGGTATAGCGAGGTTTTGGGTAGGACGTAAGCCTCCTGCGAGAACGCAGTTCCATATACACTAGCCTGTGGAGCATGTTACAAAAGGTTTCAAGTCCCACCCGCATACGAGCCCACATCTCATCGCTCGACGTGTAATTCACGACAGTAAGCTTTTCGCGACTGCTGGTAAGCATTTGAGACAAGAAATTAGTCTGCATTTATTTCGATGAGGATCTATGGTCGTTTGACCGCAACAATTTTCGCTTGGCGATTCTTTAGCCAACGAATGTTGTGGCAATTTTTGTTTTCCTCAAAAAATTAAACCCGCGAGTGCACACTGGGTCGTTTTGACCCGAACAATTTTCTGTCACCTATAGTTTGGCATTTTCTTCATCAAAAAATAAATTTAGTGCGAGAAAGTATGGACAAGTTACTACGAAAAACTCCTCTACAAAAAAAAAAACAAAAAAATTCATTTTTAACGAAATAAAACGCCTTGGGTCAGATTGACCCAATATGCACTCGTGTCCAGCACACGAATAATTCTTCACAAGATTGAAAGACTCCAGAGCAATATGTCAATTGTTGAGATTAATAAATGATTTAAAGACATCGGCGGGAGTGAAAAAAATGATTTGAAAAAATGGACTTACCAGGAAGAATGTGCGGATTGATTGGGTATCGATGGCAGAGCACCCGGAGGCATGGATCTTCTGACAGGTGGACAACAATTTCTGGTAGGATCAGCGCAACAAGTAGCTTGACTAGCGGCATTGACTTGTCGTGCGGAGTTGCAGATCTCGATGGCGGAATTGCGGACTTTCGATCGGAGCAACGGTGACGTGGAGAATTCTCGCTGGACCGAAGTGGAGCTGCTGGAGCTACTGGAGCCAGGACTACCACCGAGGCGTCCTGGAGACGCGTAAGCGAAGCTACGAAAGCGGAAGTGGGTTTGGTGGTAAGGATAACCGGGCGGTGGTAGCCGATAATGATGATGGAATCCTAGATCGCGTCTCATGTACGGGTCGCCGGGATCAGTGGCTGGCACGTAACGATCGGTTGGCGTATGAGCTGCCGGGGGTACGTATCGATCTGCGTATCTCTCGGGATAAAGGACTTCCGGTGGTGGTTGAGGAACGTAACGTTCAACGGGTGTGTGGGCGTTCGGTGGGACGTAACTCGAGCTTCCGTTAGTGCCGTAAGATCTGTCGGTTGCGGAAACCAAAGAATTGCCGGAACTGCCGACACCCAAGGTCGAGCACGAGGCTACAATTCGACCGGTAACGAAATTCTCCTTCGGTTTTGGTAGCGACAGATACTTGTCGGGATGTCCCGCTCTTGCTGGTGAATATCTTTCGGGATTGATGCTGTGGAAAGCTCCGTTATTACCGGCGACCTGATACCGTAGATCAGCGTTGCCAGAGCCCGAAGGATTTCCATACCTATCGATCGCATAACCACCACCACCACTCCCGCTGCTCCGCTCTTGTCCAGATCTCTCGAATCCCTCCATCTGACCAACTTGATGATAACGCTCTCCACTGCCATAAGAAACTTGCAACGATTTCGAGACCTGAATGTACTTGTCGTTCGTCGTTGGATTCCCGTTGTTTTTCGTCGTCGAACTTTGCTGCGAATAATTCCGTCCGTTTGACTGATTGTTCTCGGGTGTTGGCGACAGCGGCCCATACCGATCGTTCTTCGTTTGTCCGCAGTTGGTCGTGCCACCGGGATACAAGGTTTGATGATAACGCCCTGTGTCCGAGGTTGACGGTGAAGAGGTTGATGCCAAAAGTCTTTCCGTCGAAGAGCCACAATTGCCGTATCTAGCGCCGTCCGAATTGACGACCAAACGACCCTCGTGGCCTGGTGATGCGTTTGAAAGATAACGCTCGTTGGCCGAGCTCGTGACGAATCTGTCGTTGTTTCTTGTCTGCTGCTCGTGTCTACTGACATTAGCATTGCTCGATTGAGCCCCGACATATCGTTGCAAAGTCCCGATATCGCTGAAACGCTGATCGGGCGGATATCGAGGCTGCATCGTGACTTCCTGAAAGCCAATGAATCGGCTGCAGTTGTATTCGTTGGCGTTTCCTGGTGATCCGGAGTTCGGGCAACCTCTCGATTCGCTTCGGTCGGTGTATTTCTGACACAGACCCTCGAGACTTCTCTCGGAAGTTGAGTAACGTCTCGACTCGCGCGATGTTCCATGCTCGGAATTTGTCGAGCCAGAAAGTACTCGCTCTGTTGAGGAAAAACGCGCGTGAACGGCCTCGGTGTTGGGTGAACTCGAGCGATATTTTTCGGTGTTGGAAGTTGCCGAGTAACGTTCATGGTGCATGCTCGATGAGAGATCTTGCCGGTGATGATAACGCGACTGATTATCGTGACTAGGGGACTCGTTGCTTCGGTATCGTTCCGTGTTCTTGCTGCTGCCACTCGCAAATCTTTCGGGTGCGTTGATCGGCGATGACGATACCAGCCGGTCACTGGATATCGAGTATCTCGAAGTGATGCCAACGTTACTGGAATCTTTGTGATTAGCAGAGACCTGGAACATGCCGCAACGAGAGTTATCCGAGTCCCTCGTCTGCATAGCCCCGAGTACCGGCGATGCCGAAGAGAGTAATCTCTCGTTCGTCGACGTGATGCCGAATCTTTGCTGCTGTTGCTGTTGATGCTCCTTGGCATCGTGCAGCGACGTTTGTATACGCTCGGCAACGAGGCCATTTCTGTCGGAAGACATTGTCGAATATCTGATGTCCTTGGACATCGGTGAAGCTGGCGCTGTGACGTAACATCTATCTCGAGTGCTGGGTGAGCCCGGTGGCAAAATCCTGTCGCAAGGAGAGCCAGAATAACAAACAGCGTCGAGACTTTGGGACGAGGTATACTTCTCGCTCGGACTTGGTGAGAGCGGTGGCGGAGGCACGAACCGATCACTCGCTGGTGCTGGCGACGGCGGCGAGGGAAAGGTATCCGGTGAGAATACATTGTTGCCGCTTGTCGAGCAGCCACCAACGACGAGACTTCCGCTACCGATACCCGTGATGATCGAAGTATTGGCGTATTCGTTCGTACCGCTTGGCCCGACTTTCGAACTGTTGCAACTTCCGTTGGTTCGTTCGTCGGTAGATAAGCCTGAGGAGGCACTCGACCGACCGTGATTGTACGAATTGTATTGCTGCTGCTGCTGCTGCTGCTGCTCGATCGAGTCGTTACCGATTGGTTGAAAACGATCGATCGGCTGGAGCGAGAGTCTCTGTTCGCCAGAGAGTGAACTGGCCTCGGTATAACGGGAATACCGATCGGTAAGAATGTTGCTCTGACCGATCGATGGTGTCGATTGGCACGATGATGACGGGATGTTGGAGGAACGGCTGGCTGCAACCGAGACCGAGCCATATCCGTGATGAGTGACCTGCACCGATGATGACGTTGCTTGACCGAGTCTCTGTTCCTGACACGATCCAATGACGTATCTCGAATTATCGGCACTCGATTGAATCGCTCGCGACGAGGACATCGACGAATCACTGTACTTGGAGGTGATGTCATCCGGTTTCGACGAGTAATGCTGTTTCTCGCTTGCTTTTTCGTACCTTTCGTGCGACATACGAGCGCCATATTCGCTAATAACTTCGTTCGACTGTAACCTCTCGTTGATCTGATAACGCTCTTGATGAGACGACGAGATCGATGAGGAAACAACATTTGACGAGTTTGAGGATGTGGACGAGGATGAGGAAGTGCTACGCTGATTGGACTGTTGTTGTTGTGCTTGTTGTTGTTGCTGCTGCTGCTGTTGCTTGTGATAGCAGTCAGTCGTGATGATTCCACTTGGCAGCCCAACGATTCCGATTGTAGAAACGGAATTTGCACTCTCAACGCCAGTGTGCTGCTGCTGCTGCTGATGCTGCTGTTGAGTCGCTGCTGACGATGCCGATGAAGATGACAATATCGATGATGATAAGGGCAATGACGATACTGACGCCGATTGCTGTCCGTACTGCGAGGTGGGGTGCTGGTGCAACAGGAGACGTTCTCTTCGGCCATAGTCGTCGTCTGTCGGCATCCTGGTGGCCCGTGGCCCGCTGTCAGGACATCTGAAACGTACAAAAGTATTCACACGGTTAACACTTCATCATTGTTCAATGACGGGCTTTATTTTCCATCAAATTCATTTCGCTTCAATATTAAACAATTTCTTCTTCACCGAAGTCCATTAAAGACGATATTTTCCGCAAATAACAGCTACGAATCGAAGGTGCAACACGTGGAACCCGATTTTTAAACAGTTTGCGGAGAATTATTGACATTTTTTTTTTTTCAATTATCGAAAAAAAAGAAATAGTCAGACGAGAAGAAGCCATACTTTTCTTTAAAACTCTGTTGTACATTCCTGGTTATAATTGTTGAAGCACGTTAATTAGAAAACGATAAATCGAGGTGTCTAGAACAGGATTTTATCGTTTCTTCGGGGGGCGTCGTTTTTTAATTATATCTCCACCAACCGTACAAACATCATTTAGAGATAACGCTTATTTTTTGCTTCCGTGTACACAGTTCAAACAGCCTGTTACTGAATGCATGAAGAAACGAGCAATTTTCTATTATCGTCCGCGATATACTCTGTTTTATCAGGTTGGATTAATACCAACAGTTATATGTACATAAAAGAGCTACGGTTCGACGCTTCCACTTGATTCTCTAGATTAAATATGTCATAGCTTCTCAAAAACTTCTAGTACTCGAGTTGCATCATGCAACGATTCTTGCATGTTACGTCCAATGGAAATATGAGCGATTAAGTCACATCCAACATTTTCGGCTCATAAAACGACGTCAGTGAATTCCAACGCAGCCTGACAACATCCTGACTCTTCCAACATTTGAGAATCCAACATTTTACGTATCTAGGGAAAAATTCCTCTAACGGGTAACAAATTCTGGACAAAATTAATTTCTTGACCTCCGCTTCCATGTGATTTTCACAGAAAAAAAAATACCGACGAACCGGAGCCCTTCCCAAAGCAAAAAAAAAGAACAAATAGTTGCGAAAATTAATTTAATAAATATTTTTCGGTCTTTTACAAATTTCACGACATTTCCTCGTCGTTTAGCAGTTTTTTGAGTACTGAACCTCTCCATATCATCGCGGAACTTGCGTCTGACAAAAACGGGCCGACACTTTCAGACCTATCGATGGAAAATACTGCCCAACACCCTGTCTATCTCGCTGACCATGCCAACACGATTCTTCGTCCCTACAGTAATCTTGCTCGACCAATGAAAATGCGATTTTTAAAAAATTCACAGAATTAGTCTGCAAAGTTGCCCCGAGGCAGCACTTCTCGACGTTTCTGAACTCCACATTCCAGTCGTGACTTGCAAATTCACAGTTTGCTGCCAAATCCAAGTGAATCTTAATAAAAAGTATTAAGATGATTGACAATCATCAAGAATCGTAATTTTTTATTGGACGTAAAAAAAAAATGTATTCAAAAAACTTGTGCTTCCCGTAGAAATTATTTTCGTGAGGAAAAAAATTTGCAAGTGGCTATTTTGAAGCTCCATTGGGCTTAGAGAGGAAAAAATGGTTTATCCCCATTGGCGATCAGGTCGACTCAATAAAATCATCGTTTCTATTTCATGATAATAAAAAATTGACGATAATAATAACGGAAAAATTACACAATTATTCGAAGCAAGAATATCCAACCCAAATAGTAAATTTCATCAGAAACGAGGATATGCTTGAGTAAATGATGATCGCGCTATCGTCGTGGGAGCCTGCGCAGCTCGAACCAAGATAACACCGTAGACATTGAATAAATTATACGCACAATCTAAATACATTGTTTTTTTTTCGGAGGGCTTTGTTTGATTAATAGGCGCCGAATGTCTTTATAGTTTTTGCTTCCCAAATATTCACGTGCACCATATGTGGTCCACGCTATCGCTTAAAATACAACCGATTTAGACAAAATAAACGGCAGGACGTAGAAGGAGAAAAAGCACATGATATTTTCAAACGTTTTCATCGCGTCATCAATCCATCTGATTCAATAAGATTAGAGACTACCGACTGTTCAAATCTCATCAAATTCAACCGCGCTTATATATACATTCGTTCCTCGCAATTGGATCTTAATAATACGAGCCTCGTGAACCGCGAAACTGTGCCCGAACGCTTTGGAATTCGCGCCTCAGACGTTCCACCATCGCCAACAATATCGAGACGTTTCAACGAGCTCAACAGTCGTGCTCCTCCGTCGTTATGAGACGTTCTGACCATTTCGGAGACTCGACTTTGTGATATTCTCCAGATATTTATCCACCCAAATCTCGAGCCCATTTTCTGCTCAAATTCGCGAATCACCGTGACTGGAGGAGCGCGGACATCTCCCTCGAGTACCAGATTAAAACGATGAAGGTGAGACACTGCCTCCAAATTTTTAGATACGCTCGAGTCAATAAATTTCACTCGAAACCATTTTCCATCACTCGATCTATCATTTTGACAATTTAAAAATTGTTTACTCGAAATAAAATTCTTCAAATTGCTACAAAAATGTTTCACAACATTTTTCTATCAATTATTATCTCATTCATTTACAAAAATAGCCCACAAGCCCGAAGTCAATAGCCGATCGTTAACGAGGAAAATACAATTAGAAGAAAACCATAAATAGACGTGAAAATCGCCGATTCACTCTTCGTCACAACTCCAGAAAGCTGAATGATCAAATTTACCACAAAATTACAATTCTCCACTTTTTTAAAATGAATAATTCATTTTAAAAAAGTCTCGACAGCTCGGCACGATAGCGTGTTATCGAGTTTCTATAAATAAATCTTTCCTACGTTCAAAAATTTCCATCATTCCGTATTATTCGTGAATCAAAATGAAAAACTGAACCAAAGTCTTGGAAATTTTATGCTGAGCGCCCGAACCCGAAGTCTTTTTTTTAACTCGAAAAATCTGACGTAGTTTTTCAACCAAAAGTTCATCGAAATGTTTCACCAGTATTTCTAGAGATTGTCTGAAGAAGAGTCACGAAATGCAGACGTGAGATTGCTCGCAATGTCTTGCGACATTCGTACGATACGGCTGTCGAGTTTGTAGCGTAAATTAGTGAAAGATATTTATGAACAAGTCAGAGAAAACTATCCAAATATTTGTTGTGTTCGCGGGTGAGATGGGATCGTAGACGAGGCTAATATTTCCGTCAAAAATCCAAAAGAAATAGCAGACCCTGACCGTGAATTTAGCCATCAATCATCGCTGATAACCTTAGATCATTATTTCACACAATAAATCAGCGCTTATCGAGAAATGGGGGAAGTGGAAAAAGTAGGAGCGAATGTACAACTAGCTCAAGACATTTCTTTCCAGGCTCAAACCTAAAGATCAACCAGAAGTAGCTGGCACGCGTAGCATCAAAACTCCGATAACAACTCTCATCCCCGCTGATCGAGAAAGAGATTGGAGAGTGTTGAAGTCATTGTTCAACTCGATTGACGCAGATTTATTCAAATGGCCTTAGCAGTCTCGGAAGTATCGAAACGCTCCAAGTGGTCGATCGTGTGGCCGCAATGGCTCGCTGCATTCGACGGTAAATATACAAAATTCAATTCTAATTCATCTTTTCTACAAAACGCCAAGATTCAACCAGAATTTGTGGAAAATAAAGATGCTCGTTGTATAAAACGAAAAAAAAAAAAAAAAAAAACAACAGAACAAGTTGAACAGTTAACCCAACAGCGATTAATATCAATTCGGTGTACGTTGCAAATTTGTGCCCATCAGACTCGACGATTCAACCAAAGTAAGCATCAATGAATTTTGACCCGATTGACGGAGAGCTCGTTTCATCGTTTATTCATAATCACAGCATCCCCAACAAAATGCCAAGAGTTGATGCTTTCCAAATTAATATCTAACCCCAACGACCCAGATGACGTTTGCTTCATTTGCGTAAAAGATTCCACTCGGCGCGCCGACAAATTTATCACTATCACAGTGTCTCAAGCTGAATATTAAATTTCATATAATTACGTTACTAATTGCTGGTTACTAACGATCTAGTAGAAAAAAAACGAAAGCCTTTCCGACGCCTAACGTTGTTCAGATCAGAAAGAAATTGCTCCCAAACGAAATCACAACTCTCTCTCTATCTTTCCCTCCCCCTCTCAGTCCGTGAGTTCAAGTCGCCAGTGATTCGTACGATTCGAACTTGACCCTGTCCTTAACAAGCATAACATTGCCAAGAATTCATAATTGCATATTGCACTTTGATACTCAATGATGACGAGTGATTGTGGCATTTCAATCGAATATTTAACAAAAAATAACTCGACGACAAAGTGCCCCATGAGTAAGACCAATAATGGAAAAAGTGTTGAAATTTTGTAAATCTTTAACTCTTCGAGTGCACAGCTCCTATAAGTGCATGTTGGGTCAATCTGACCCAAGGCGTTTTTCGAATTCGTGTATTCCGGTCAATATGCATTATTTGTTATTTCTTTTTATAGAGTCGTTTTTTGTGGTGAATACTCCAAGTTGCTATGATTTTATTTTTTGACAAAAACGGAAATTAAATGCCGACAGAAAATCGTTGGGGTCAAAATGACCCAGTGTGTACTGGAAGGGTTTAATCTCATGATGACTGTTGTTCCGAATGGTTTTACATGGAAAACGAGAAATGATTATCGATGAGTGGATGATGGTCGGATAATCGATCGAAGCAATAAGCCGAACGTCTAAATCACGATGTTATGTTAATTTATTCGCAGTGTTTATGCTGTCGATCGTGGTGGGCATGATCGGTGGATGGTCCTCACCGTATCTGGCAAAATTCGCTGGTCCCGAGGCCGAATTAGTCGCAACGGACGCGGAGGCGTCTTGGGTCGCAGCGATAATAGGACTAGGACGCATAGTCGGTGCAATGTTCGGTGTACTGGGTGTCGATCAATTTGGTAGCAAAGCGTCGTGCCTTTACAGCGCAGTGCCATTGGTACTTGGCTGGGCGTGTCTCTTGATGGCAAATAGTATAGTTTTGGTTTACGTATCGCGTGTACTCAGTGGACTTGGAATGGGAATGTATTACTCGACATTCCCATTATACGTCGGTGAGATATCGGATCCGAGGATACGTGGTTCGTTGGTGGGTTTGATAACGCAGGGCTTACCAGTTGGGAATGTTCTCGGTAACATTGTGGGTGCTTACACGCCAATGTGGATCTTTTCGTGCGTCAGCTTAGTGCCCAATCTTTTGTTCATCGGATCATTTTACATTAAGCCAGAGTCACCGCACTATTTGGTACTCCGTGGACGCGTGGACCAGGCCAAAGCATCTTTGGAGTGGTACAACCGTGGCGTGGACATGAGCGAAGAATTGGAGTCCATTAAAAAGTTCACAGCGTTCACGGGCAGCGTAACGTATATGGATAAATTTCGTGAAATCGCTCAGCCTGCCAACCGCAAAGCTGTGATGCTGGTCAATACTGTCTACATCCTCGTGCAATTGAGCGGACTTTGGACAATGGCTTTTTACATGGAAATCATACTGAAGAATGCCGGTGTTACGGTAATCGCCCCATCCACCGTTGTCATCATCGTTGGGGTGTTGGGGATCGTTGCTGGTTGGAGCACCACCTATACTAATGACGCATGTGGAAGAAAAATCATGCTCTCTTTATCCAGCTTTGGCGTCACCCTGGCACTCGTCGGCCTTGGCATTGACTATCAACTTTTGGATCTCGGCTTGGACCCCAACAATCCAATTTTGCAATGGCTACCAATTTTGTCCATTATCTCCTTTCAAATGAGCCTCGCCATTGGGATCATGCCTGTGCCGAGCACTCTCATCAGCGAAATGTTCCCACCGAACATCAAAAGCTTGGCAACTTGCTTCATCAACATGACATCCGCTGCGTTCGCCTTCTTTACCAGCAAGACTTATCAACCGATGGTCCATTTCTTTTCGGAGAAATATGTCTTCTGGTTCTACGCGGCTCTCATGCTATTCCTGACGCTTTACAGCTGCCTCGTGCTGCCAGAGACGAAAGGTAAATCATTGCCAGAGATCCAGCTCATGCTGACCAAAAGGAGAGAATCCATGGCGATAAAGAAAAAATCGATCGCCATTATTTCCAACGGTTCTTACGCGTAAACCTTGCGCGGTAAAAATTATTTTACGTTTTTCGCCCACACCTGATGGCGATCCCCGGAGATGCGGGGAGATGGACGAATCACTTTGGCTCGAGGCCGAAGAAATGGTTTAGATCTTCTGAGTCGGAAAAAAGATCTTCGTGATGATTTTTCATGCTTTTGCAATCATTGTCGTTCGATATCGACAGTGCAAACTTTCCTGGCACATGATGATGAGTCTTTATTCTTTATTTATTCAATTGTTTCTACGACGCTACTCTTATTTGAATCTTTTAATGAGATTTTTGTTTTTTTATAAATGCCTGTACAGTATTCTGTTAAATAAAAAGAAAACTCGATCCTCGCAGCTGGTCTGTCGAGAGAGAATTATACAGTAGTCATGTTCATTTAATATTTATTCCCAACAACAGCTTTTATATAAAATAATGAATATAATAATGATAAGAATGAAAATAAAAATTATTGAAAAAATGAAATAAATAAAATGTATAAAATGATAGAAATGTTTTTTTTTAAATATGGACATGAATATCGAATAAATAATAACAATAAAGTAACATCCGGTCAAAAACATGATTCTGGAGCAATAATTGAATTATTGGCATCTGCTTTAGCGTTTCTTTCCATTTATATTTCGTTTGAGGCTATAAATGGTTAACAATAAACAGGCATAAACGGAGAGATGTGAATTGAGAGAATGCTTGAAAAAACTCTGACAAAGGAGCATGACAGAACACGTATTTCCAACGACGTCCTGCGACGTATCCAAACTGGACTTCACAGGCACGTAGTCGAACAGACGAATGGAAAAACGTACCGATTGAGCCAGTTGGAAAGGGCGAGAGGGAGGGAGCATCGTGCACACAAATGGATGAGGAAAAGCAAAAGGAATTCTTGACGTTGCTTGTTGTCCGCATCCCTATGGGAGGAATGTTGAAACTTCATTGATAACCAAATTGACTTTTACACTCAACCTCGATCAGTTGCACTTCGACGAGGCTTCAAAAAATCATTGAGATAAATCAGAAAATTATGAGAAGGCAACTTTTCATTTAAAAAACAAAAATTACATCAGACTCGATTCGCTTCGTTACGAATTACACTCGATAATTAACCCTTCGAGTACACACTTGCTATGAGTGCATATTGGGTCAATCTGACCCAAGGGGCTTTTCAAATACTTGCTTTCCCGTGAATATCCATTTTTATTTGTTTTTTTTGGTAGAAAAGTTTTTCGTATTAAATTGTCCATACTTTTTCGCACGAAATTCATTTTTTGGCGAAGAAAATGCCAAACAATAGGCCACAGAATATTGTTCGGGTCATAACGACCCAGTGTGCACTCGAAGGTTTAATTTTTTTTTGTGCATAATTATCTCGTGCAAATTCCTCTGCATTTTTAAGGGACAATCTTCCCATGAAAATTTACACTGCAGGCTCCTAACTGTATGCAATTTCCGTGTCAATAAACACGGAGAAAGATTGACTCATCCTTTTCTCCTCATTCTACTGTCAGTCGCAAACGTCGAGTGGCATCGACATTTACTCTAGCCTCTCTTTCCACAAATGTCACGCTTGTCCACATGCACTTGAGGCGCGTCAAACTCCACGTCGTTCTCCGGATGTATCCATTTATCAACTCTTGAACCGTGCAAAGATATTTTACAGCATACATAAAGAAATTTTATGTCCTTTCAAACATGACGAAAAATCGATATCCTCGTGGGCCTTCGTTATTTTATAATAATAACGGGGAAGCTTATGTCCACGATCAACCAAATTACAGGCTTTGATTTTTACACCTTTTCAAAAGTACACAATGACGTCTCGTTTTTATTTTCTCGTCGCAACCATTCAATAAGTACAAAACACCATGATTTTCTTCATTTTGCTTCTTCATGCAGGAAGCTTTGTGACGGTAAGTTTTTTTTCCATTTTTCAATGTTAAGGTGCTTAAAATGTTCCAAAGTTGTGAAATTCAAACATTTATAACTCGAGAACGGTTTCAGCTACAGGGCTCCTGTTTTGCACAGATTTTAGTCAATGCGAGCTCCTAATTCTCTGAGAATTTTGTTGGAATTGCTAGAAAAATAAAAATTTTACGGAATTATGAAATTTTCAAAAAAAAAATCTGTCACCGCTCTTCCGAAAATTTTTAAGATTTATCACTAACTTTTTTTTTCCATGAATGGAGTTTCATGATAAGAACGTTGGTATTGAATTTGGGAAATTCGGTTGAATGGTTCAGATTTCATGGTTTTTCGAATTTTTTATTTTTATGGTGACACACTATTCAAAAAGCTGAAATTTTCAGTCGTTCCGAGCTCTCCAGATTCTGTAAAAGCCTCGAAACTCCGAACAAAGCGCACGTGAGACACTGGACCACAAAACGAGTTGAGGATGCAAATTTCCACCCCAGTGACATGAAATCGCTCGCAACCCTCTACGCCAAAGACACAAGGGGGAAAGACAGAAAAAAGTCTCAAACGGAATGACGACAAGAATGTCAGGCGCCTCGAACCTCCGGCAGTTTGTGTGTTCCTTTGATCACAAGCTTTTTCAAACAAGTTTGGCCACTGCTCAAAAATACGATAAACTTTCTTATTTGTACGGGGATGCGAGCAGATCATTCAAAAACAAGTGTTGCGAATTATTTGAGGCGAAAAATTGTGGCAATTATGACACCGAACATCCTGACTGAATATTTGTTAGAATTTCGTTGCATTTCAACGATGCAAACTTGAACGTCGTTGGGAAAACGAACGTCGCGAATAACGGCAGGAGAAATTATTGTGAGAACAATAAATGATCGAATGGCGACCAAAGAAATTTCCACGTAACGTCATCGCAAAGGCTTTCGCTCCTCGCAAGGGAATAAGATTGAGACTCGATTCTCGAGCTCGATGGAGACGAAAGAATTCAAAATGTCCCCAAGATCGCGCTTGGCAAAACAGCCCGGAGAGAGTGAGAGGGCGAGAGGAAAGGCGGTGGATTTTCCGGTATAAAGGGTTGGCGCAGAAAAGGCCGATATTGCCGATGGTAGAGCTTTTTCCACTGGGACTAGCCAAGAGCTTCATCAACTTCCTCTCAGCTGACGCGAGAGCTCGTGCTCACCACCGCACCAGGACTACCAGCGTCATCCAGCGTTGCTCTCTGTTGGCGGTCCAGGTTTCTCGTGAACGACCTCCACATAGCAAATCCGCGTCGAGGGTGGTCCAAGGCTCATGCCAAATTCGATAAATCCTTCTCATTCCTGAATACCGCGGTTCGATATACAAAGTGTCCAAAAAGCTACACGATCGAGGTTGGCAGGTCGAGAAATTCCAATGAGGAAAGTCAACAATTTTTTTTTCATACTCTGTCGATCGTAAATCTATCGAGTGACGTCACAGCCGATGTGGTTTTCTGTGAATATTTCATTAATCCACCCAACCATGAGAAAAAAGAGAATGCAATCCTCTTATCCACGTTTCTGCTTCGCGTTTGAGACTTTGCATGTCCGTAGCATTTCAAACGCTCTCTGCACAAAGCTCGTCCTCTCTTTTCATCGATGCAAAAATCCCCAAAGTTTAGATTCATCACAGCTTTGTCGAGGCGTCAAAATATCCACGTGAGAATATTCATGAGACCAGTGGAGCATGATGAAAGAAAGAGAATTACCAAAAACACCTGATGAGGTCGCTCGTTGCTGTGATAAATCTTCACTGACGAAAAATATTGAAAAATAAAGAAAAATGTGCCTGGAGAATGATAATTCATTTTTCGGAATAAACTCGGCACAGCTTTGAAGGAGAAGAAATGGTTTGGGTGTTCCATTACGAACCAACGTTTCCGTGCACAAATAAATAAATTTCAAATTCTTTTTTTTGTCAATGTTTCCAAATGTACGTTTTGTCACGTAATTTTCATTTGTTTCAAAAAATAAATTCACGGCCATAAAATATGAATAATTTTTTACAAAAAACGTCGAAAAAAAAAGAAAATTCATATTCAACGGAATGCAACGATTTGACCTTGGGTCAGATTGACCGATATGCACTTATTGGAGGCGTGCACTCGAAGGTAAGACTTGAAAGTCTTCTTGCTTCCTTTTACTTACTACGAGCCAAGAGACTCAAGGATCAACGTGAGAAAGTCGTTCCAGGACCATGATCGAAGGTAATTACGTCCTTAAGTGCGAGCTTCGTGAATAAAGAGCAAGGAACAACGCCTGCGAACCCAACGTCAACGAGAAATGAGAATGCTGGGGAACGAAGGCCTCAAAACAGTAATTTGTGTAACAAAAGCTCGGCCCATCGCTCAGGTGATGTGTCAAGGACGCCGGAGGACTTTAGCAAGTTTCTAGCGAGGCAAAAGCGAATATATGTGGTTGCATGGTAAATGTACACCGATAAATAGTCATACGGGGCGTGGAAAGGTAATTTAATGGCATTCAGTGACTTTCAAAGCTGTCGAGCTTCTGTTTTTTGTATTCCGCAGGTATACAACGGAAAATACGTTTTTCCGATGTGCTCGTATTACTCACGCGCGGCCAAAGAACAATTGCATCCACAAAAACTAGTGAAAGTCAAGTTGGAAATGATTCTTGAACGATTCGTCAGATTGTGTCGTGTGGCAAGGCCAACCACGACCAATGGACAAAGCTCTCCATCTAGAAGTATCGGAAAACATTATTTCCAAGGCATCGCCATGTATTCAAAGGAAAACGCACTTCGCGTCGTCCTTTGACGCGGTTACAATGGCGAAGGGTTATAAATAGACGACAGGGTGATCGAGAGATCGCCATAAACTTGAAATGAGCTTTGCATCGGGCGTCGCGTAAATTCGCTCGTAAAAACTGCACGAACGTGTATCCCTCGCCAAGTTACACACTCGGTATTTTTTCTCGTGTGTGCATGAACACGATGCACCGTAAATAAATATAGGGAAAAGCATTTATTTGTCCAGTCAATTGCCTAATTGAACGACTTGTACAAAATCACGTTTTTTTTTCTTTTCCTGAATCAATCGAGTTCCAGTTGTCCTACAAAAAAATCATAATGAAACGATTATCTTCCCGAGTTTGGATCGATTTGCTCTGAAGATTCCCAACTGAGCATATTCACCGGATTATTCGTATAATTTGTCTGTCCTGTGTCTCGACATGCAGACTCGAAAGTTTGTTGCCAAACTCCTTTCTGTACAGGACGAAAGAAAGCACGAGAGGGGGAGAGACGGAGAGACAGAGAGAGAGGAAAGAAAATTGAATCGAATCGGTGATTCACGACCTTCTTTGTTCAGTATCACATTGACTTCCACAAGGACGATGATAAACGCGCCAGGTGTAACGAGGCAGACTCGTGACTGAAGAAAAAGCGCGGAGTTTATGCGGAGGAGAGAGTAAGCTGTCCAGCATCCTGCACGAGGAAAGGACGCGCAATACGAGGCAACTTGCCAACTGGGACAGATGCCCGCAGGAACTGCAGTGTATGAAAAAAATGAATCAGAAGTCTCTGGGTGATGATTCAAAAGTTGCCCAACAAAATAAAGTCCCAGAAAATTCCGTCTGGTTCAAAATTTCTGTCTTTTCATGATCATTCTCTCAAATTTTATTTTCCCAATAACACATCCTTCGATGAGCCAGAAGAAGATCAAAATTGTAAATTAAATTTGCAGCTCAATACCCCCGAACGTTCGCTAAGTGCGTATTGGACATTTGATGAAAGACTTTGCGGCATACGCAATCGGATTGTCCCATGAGGCATTCCCCAAAGTACGCAAGTTGGTGCACAAACAACGACAAAGGCGACAACGTCAATGACTGAACCGAGGAGCAGGGCTAAGAGCGTAAGGGCGAGAGAGAAACTTGCACAGGTTCGAGGCACCTTTGCGTATAACCTCCGGCTTGTATACAAATGGACCTAACCAATGCCACAGCAGAAGACAGAGAGGCAGGGAACGAGAGAGAGAGAGAAAGAGAGCGAGAGGTTCGCCAGGTACTCAGGCACGTTTGTTAATTAGCGCTAATTAATTAAAGAGCCCAGCTTCGGTATTCAAGCTGATGTATAACTTCCTTACGCAATACCCTGCTGTTTGAGCCAGCGCTACATGTATCCATTCCGTTGGTTGCGAGCACAAAGCGAGAGAGCAAAGGAGAAAGAAAAGGGATTGGGAAGCAGGCTACCCCTTAAGACCATTCGGTGTTGTTATCAGGAAATGCCTGTTTGTATAACACGCGACCATCTCCCTCGACGCTTACGGTTTTCCTAAAGTCCGCCATTTCAAACCATCAACCTTTCCGATCCCTCGAGGGAATCCAGGGCGATAGGGTGTGAAGCGAACTAACATCCGGACAATTCAAGCCGAAAGTTTTACGCATAAATTTCATTTCCGATTATTTTCTATTTGAAAACCAAATTTCAAGAATCATCACGGAATTTGTTGAATAGGATCGTTCTAGAAAATTCACTATTCGATATTAATCTTTCGAGTGCATATGGGTCGTTTTGACCCCAACGATTTTCTGTCACGAATCTTTTGCCATCGACTCATCGTTTTCGTCGAAAAATAAATTCAGGCCCATAAAATATGGAGAATTGACTAAAAAAAAAAAAAATGCACATTCACCGGAATACGACGATTTGAAAAACGCTCCGGGTCAGATTGACCCGACATGCACTTATAGGAAGTGCGCGCAACAATACGGCATCAACATTTGTTATTATCAAAATCGAAAAAAAAGAAGCCGATCGATTGCAACGTCTCGCGTCGACAATTTCGATTGAGCCCGACGATATTGTTGCCGAAGTAAAACATACAAGGAAACAGCGAGCGAGAGCCATCACGAGAACAAGATAAAACAAGGAGCGAACGCGTATCCTGAATGTATATGAATTTCCAGGTATACCGAGGGGAGGGGGAAATGTTTGTTGAAACGAAAAAGTTTTTTGGTATCAAATATACGCGAACCAAATAAATTTCCAACAAAGAAAAGATACAAATGAAAAAAGTCTATACCGCGTGTATAGGTGAAGAGGGAACCCCGAGCCTGCGCCATTAAAAACTTCTCAACTAAATTCTCGTTGTTGCATATGTTCCCCGAGGCTATGTACTCGCCTCACTCGTTTGGCGAGTGACGAGATACGACGAGTCCACAGGATGGAAAAGGAAGAGTAGAAAACAGAGATTTTCCAAATTTTCCCACTTTTTCAAAATGGATTCATGGATTTTTCAAAATGTTGTGGAGACAATCAAGCCCAAAGGCCGAAGTTACGTAAGCAATTTCGAAAAGTGTCGCCATATCCTGTATATTCGAAATGAGAAAAAAATAAACAATTTGCAGAATGGAATTGCTAGAAAAATACGAATTTTACGTCATTTTGAAATTTTCGATAAAATCGTTTCGTCGCTTTAACTTCCACAAATTTTAAGATTTGTTACCAATTATTTTTTTTATATATAGAGCATCATAATAAGAAGGTTGGTACTGAATTCGAAAAATATCGGTTGAACAGTTTAAATTTTATGATTTTTCGAATTTTACGAAAATCAGTTTTTTAAAAAAATCGTCTAAACGCTTTTTTGCAAATTTTATAACAGATTGTCTCTAAGTCTGTACTTTTTTATCTGGCTTCCAGTCCGAAGAGTCGTAGGCTGTAAAACAATTGAAAACGAAAGCTCATTCTAGTGAACCAGCGACGAATTTCTTTAGTGCATGAAAAAGCATCATGCATTATGCATTGACACGACTGCCGTTTAAATATCAATTCCGCTTGGTATAATGAGAAATACCGCGAGAGATCTGGACAAAGTCGAATAAACGCGATGTTCAACCGTCCGTTAATAAGCATTCGCACGTGCATATATACCTTTGGTAACAACTTTTGTTCGTGCTATTATTATGGTTGTGTCGAATGACAAACAAGGGTAGCTCTAATGGAGCATGAAATCCTGGAATTCACCGGGTCGTTGAATCAACGTGCACTCGATTTCATAATTAATATATATAACAATATTCTTCCGCGTCGATAAAATATTTATAATCCGTCGAGCTTCTGCAGCGTTTGTCGATAAGGTTTGAATTGCTTCACAGGACGAGTTCTCCCGTGACTTTTATACCGGAAGTCGATTTCAACATTTCAACGAAAAAGCTAATTACCATGTTTTCTTTGGCCGTAGCTTTTTGTTCGCTCGTTTGGTCACATAATTCGTAAATTCGTGGAGTAAAAAAACATTTTTTCATCCACAAAAGCGACTGTCCGAGGAGCATCTTATTTTAGGCTGGAAACTTGTCGCAAAATTCGGAGCTAAAACGACTGCTTCGAGTTTATTCCTCAAATTCCGCGAGAGACCTTAAATATTTCGAAAAGACCCAACCAATTAATCGCATCGAAAGAGGAGCGTGAAAATCTTTCCTCTGCCTTGTTCAACGCGTTGATAAATCGAGTAAAAGAAAATTCTGCCATCGTAATTGTTTACTTTCTTGTTTTTCAGCACACACGAGTTGGCGGTGGAGGAAAAACGTGCTCACCGAGCTATATACGTTGATAAGCGACAGCTACGTTGACCACAGGAGATATACGAGAAAAGAGGGCCGGCGACGTCGGCGAATGGGCTTGTACGTGACCGGAAGTAGATCGAGAGAGAAAGCGAAAATAGTGCGCTCTGGAAAGCAGCTACAGCAGACGATCCTCTCGCTCTCTCGTCTCCCTGCTGCACTTCCAGTACAGAAAGGGAAGAGACACACATACACACACGATCCACGATACAAATAGAAACGAGTCTCTAGTTGTGCCACCTCTGCGTCCTTCTCGGGCGCTTCTCGCCCATATACCCAGCTTCCCGACCTCGTTACTTCCGTGAAAAACACAAGGGGGCAAAGAGTATACAATATCCTCACAAAAACGCCATTACCGTTACGAAAAAAAAGAGTAAATTTACATAGGTCATTTTATCGCTCGTTAAAGTAAAGTTAACCGAGCCCCTGAATCTTTACAAAAGTCTGACAAAATTTGTCAAATCTTTACCTCCAAATATTCAGTTTCCACACGGAGAGAGAATTTTACATAAAAAATTACTATGCTGCCATAGTTCCCCGGTACCATATCGTCCCTCTGACAACTTTTACGACATATAGTAATTTTTCATTCATACTCTATCGGAAATCGCGAAATTTTTAGCACTTTTTGTCAAATTTTGACATTTTTGGCCCAATTTCAGATGAAAAATTACGATGTATTTGCTCAAATTTCTCAGAGAGACGAAATGGTACCAAGGAACTGTGGCAGCATAGTAATTTTTTATATAAAATTCTCTCCGAGCATGTACACGAAATTTCTCCAAGTCAAAGCTAAAGAAATCGTCTAGTCCACTATGACGAATCGCTTTCGGAGTCACTTTCAGAATCTGCTAGACCTAATGAACGCCATTTCCATGGAAGGGAAATTTGTAATGTTTGATGACGTGGTATTGGTTATAGCTGAGCGTGCGTATCATTAACGCGAAAGAGAGAATAATTGTGTGACAATCTCGTTGATATATATGTAGAGCGAGTATTCCTATGACCAAATCGTTTTCGCTAATGACATATCGTTCGATATCGCTTTTCTAGACCATGGCCAAAGCCTCCGTTCCCATTTTCGTGATACGTTCAACGTTTCCATACTCCCGTCCACACAGAAACACACACACATGCAAATGGCATGTACACACACGTGTAGATGTGTGTAACTGTATCAAAATCATCGTTCGCATCGAATGGTCATGGACCACAAGCCAAAGCCGTTATTAGGCTTAATGGGTAGAGATCTATCGTACGAACCCATCGCGAGTCCACTTTCAAAAGGGCGATTTGACGCCCGAACACCCTACGCTCGGTCCGATCTCAAATGAGCAACATAATCGCTTCACATCGATCCGTAACCGTATAATTATTGTTTTGCTCGTTCCTGAATTTACGATCTCGACGAAAATACAACGAAAACGATCGTCTGCCAATGACGATGTAACGAAAATTGGATTCTGCGTTCATCAATTAATTCTGAACAGTCTTGGTCAATTTTCATGAGTCGAAATCTGTTTTCGGCTGATGCGACACGTTCGTAATCGAGTTACCAGTCGCAGAGTACCCAACTCTGGACCGGCTGGTTTTACCGCATTTTTTATTAGTTTTTTTACTCCAAACAACATTGCCTCAGGCCCACGTGATCCTGCATTAAAAAACGAAAAGAATGAGAGCAAGTTGATCGTTTTTCGTTGAATTTTAGCGGAAATATGAATTTTTCAAAATTGGGGTCATTTGGGACCCCAGGTTAGCAGAATATGTAAAAAAAAAATAAGGTTACCGTTCTAGGGTCAATTGAATTCTCGTTCGCTACTCATCGTAATCGAAAGATTTATTTATTTTTTCAAATCTCGACAGGATTCGTGTGTACGAAAACACGAGGTTCTCGCGAATTTCAATTCATCTCATCGCGAGGCTCGTACAACTTCATCTGACATCATATTCCGATGAAAAAACAAAGCAAAGACGAAGAGAAATAATGTGTGGAGGTTTCGATGTTTGGAATTCTAATTCTTAGACTCATCTCCGGGATATGAACGATATGCGCCGTCGAGTGTCACAGCTAGTCGATGGGGTATGCGAACCTCTTGACGAGCGCGATGAATAACGAGGGAAAAACAAAGCGGAAGAGCAAGGCCGCGGAATTGAGGGAATGAGAAGGGAGCAAGGGGAGAGAAAAAACAAGGGATGAGGAAGAAACGAGATTGACGATCTCTGTCATGGGAAGTATAGAGAAGAAATAGCACAGAGAAAATGAGAAGGTTAGTTGACTCTGGAAAGTGAGAAAGAGAAACAGGCAGGCTGATGGGGAGACTCGCGGGGATGAGGATACGCCGGAGCCAGAAGAAAAAGCATAACCGAGAGAAAAAAGAGAACTAGAGAGCGAGCGAACGGAGGAAAAAATCTGACCGAAGAGATAACGTTGAGGCAGAGCGAGAAACACATAGGGAGGGTTGCGCGTAGCAGCAGTACGTCGATCAATATCGTGTACCTAGGCTAAACGCACTCGGATACCATGAGAACTCAACGCTTTCGTCCACAACCTCCATGTAACGCGAGTCTCTGTCGAAACGAGACTGGCACGCTTTTAATCATCTACTTGCATTTTTTACTTTAAACTTCAGCATCGAACGTTTTATTGAGAGGCAGGAGGTGACGTTTCAAATCTCAAAGCTTTGCCTGGTCAAATTACCAGGAAAATATCAAAATCAGAATCCAAGGGCAAAAAATGTGATGCACATCGCTCCGGTGAACTAATTGCCACCTCCGAAGCCGCAAAATTCACTCGCACACACCGTGGCCAACTTTGCAGCTCAGTATCTTTATTAAGGCGACAAAGAACGGTAACCTGCTCTTTCTCCCTTCGTTCTCCCTTTTTTATCGTTTTACCACAATTTTGAATAATTTTTTGACTCCAAGCAAAATTGCCCCAGCCTCCGTGATCCTGCATTAAAAAACGAAAAAAATGAGCCCAAGTTGAACCCTTTTCGTTGAATTCTACCACAGATATGAATTTTTCAAAATTGGCGTCATTTATGACCCCGAGTTACGGGAATAAGTAAAAAAAAAAAAATAAGGCACCGTTCTAGGGTGAAGGCAAATAAAAAAAGACTATCGAATGAAAATCATTTCGTTACGATTACGCAAGTTGATTCCGTTCCTAATCTCTATCGAAAATCGTTCCAAATCAACTTCCTGCTTTCCTCTTCCCTACTCAGGGCATGTATTTAGAAGTTTATCCCGAAACTTCACAAAACCGAGGAGCGATTCAACCTGTAGACTCTTCAACAAACTTCTTCGCACTTGAAAATCCGGCAAGACTTTGGAATCCATCTGGATTTAGTTCGATCACGCAGCCAACACTAATCGATTTGTATCTCAATCACTCCAGCGTTTTTCCATCCAGACGTGGGAAATTACAAGTTTCATCAAGAGCCAAATATACTGCTGTACGTTAACGTCCCTAATATCTCTACTCAATTACAACTCCAACGGATAGCGGGTCTTCAACCTGGCCGATGGTAAATTTCTTCGTCGATAAAACAGCTCGAAGCACTCGCTTACCATCAGCCACGATGTTGGGTCGTTAGTTGCTACGGTGGTCCTGATTGAGTAGCAACACTCGCCAAACTCTTGCTCCCGAAAAACACGAGTTTAGAGGAATTTTAATGTTGATTTATGAAAAAAAATTATTTTTCGACGTTCCGCTGCTCAAAAGTTATTACAAACGATACACGGACACGAAATAATATAAAAAATCTATGGCGAATAGTCGCCTGGTCCACATCACCCCTCTGAAAGATTTTACCAAATATGTAGTAATTTAAAATTCATATTTACTTGAACATTCCCAAAATTTTGGCATTTTTCGATTAATTTTCACATTTTTTGCCCAATTTCAAATAAAAAAGTTACCACGTATTTGCTAAAATTTCTTTAAGGGACGATATTGTGCCAGGGAACGAAGAAATAGTAATTTTTAATTCATATTCTTTTTCGAAAATTGCAGAAAATTTGACATTTTTCAATTAATTTTCACATTTTTTGCCCAATTTCAAATAAAAAAATTACCACGTATTTGCTAAAATTTCTTTAAGGAACGATATTGTGCCAGGGAACGAAGAAATAGTAATTTTTAATTCATATTCTCTTTTGAAAATTGCAGAAAATTTGACATTTTTCGATTAATTTTCACATTTTTTGCCCAAGTTCAGATAAAAAAATTACCACGTGTATTTGCTAAAATTTCTTAAAGGGACGATATTGTGCCAGGGAACGAAGAAATAATAATTTTTAATTAATATTATTTTTTTTTGAAAACAGCAGAAAATTTGACATTTTTCGCCCAATTTCGGGTGAAAAATTGGTATTCGCTAAAATCTCTTAGAGGGACGATGACGTCATAGTAATTTTCTGTGCGCGTACAACAAGCTTTCGAGGAGATCGAGAAAATGCAATTCAACGGTTCTCGTGGAGCTAATTTACCATGGACCATCGAATAATGCAAATGAGACATCGTCTAGTAACGTCAGGAGCAGCCAAGATGGATCCACGTATGTAAATATTGTTGGTTGACTTTTCAAAACATTATCACGTCCAATCGCATGTTCCGGAAGGCTGAATAAAACTGAGAAGGAAAAAAATGGAGCTGTCTGTGTCACGCGAGCCAAGCTCCATGATATTGGGTCTGTGAAAAAAGTGCTTGCTGCTGAATTTTGAGGAAGAGTTCCAGAGGCAATCGCTCATAGCAGGCTGAGCTTGACTCTTATAAATCGAAGCGTCGCTCTTGTTGAAAACTCGTGCAGCCAGCAAAGTGTCCGAGGCTTCGGTGACGGTCGAATGTTACTGGCAATGCCAGTCAGCTTTCCCGAAGCGAATAATTGCGCTCCACGGACACAAGAGGGTGAGAAAGTGAGGGAGAGAGCCAGCGGATGGAGCAGGAAGGTGGAACACACGGAAATAGAAGACAGCGAGCAGGGAGTCTATGGACGGTCGGATCCGATTAGTCAGCCCTCTCCTACGCTTCCATAGTCCTTCAAGAACATTCATGGACACGATCGAGCTATATATGGGACCGCATCTGAGTCGTCGTCTTTTGGGACGTACCGGCCATCATCCGGTCCGCCGAAGATATTCTGGCTAACCGTCGACCCTCGTGTTCCCTCTTCTCGTTGCATTTGCCCAAACTTTTTTTCTCTCTTTTTCTGTCTCGACCAGCAGCATTCGCTCCGCGTAGTGAATTCGAAGCTTGTAAATGTTGGCCAAATGCACAGCATCTCACGGAACAAACGTTCAAGTCCCTTGAGCTGACAATTGTCCAGATATTCCGATAATTCCAAAGAGAAACTAAAGTTAAAAGGCATCGTCATTTTTTTTTATTGCAAACTCTGAAGCCTCGGAATTACAGGAGGAAAATGAATTCGTTTTATCGGCAAGTATCCCTCGAGTGGTACTCATGATCCGCTAATTAACATGAACCAATATTTCATGCAACCCTCACGTCTTACCATTTTGAGCAACCAATTTTACTTCTAACTTTCCATATCTTGCTACGAAGGCTAATTAATTTTACCGCTCTTTGAACTTGATCAACTTCGCCTTTACTGTCGAAACTTTGACGAGGTTTCTCGAGCTTAGAAAACTTCTTTCTCATTTTCAGAGGGTAATCGAATCTTTGCGGATGCTACGCTCGAGTAACTGAAGATTCCGTCTTAATTAGCTTCCGGAAACCTTGTTCATCAATATTTTTACATTCCGCATCTACCCCCGTCCCTGCATGTTATTCTAAAAAACACGAACCATTGCCGAAACATCGAGAGTATGCAACATTGCTTCTCTAACTCCGAAGCGAAATTTCAATTATTCATAATTCCATTATTACGTTTAATTACTAAGAAGTAATCAAATCTGTGTTCGATCTCGTTTGGTTCAACTTCAAAGTACAGACGATTCGAGCTCCACAGATCGACGTACGCATTCATTTTTACCATCCACTTTAATGTTATGGGAATTAATCCCATAAAATTCTCATTTGTCTCGCTTGTCATGTGAATTTGTGGATGCTCGAAGAAATTAGTAGTAAATTTCGGTTTGAAATTTAGAGGAATTTCCGTTGTGATTTTCCATGGTCCACTGGCTCTCGAGAGGATAACCCTTCGAGTGGATACTGGGTCATTTCGACCCCAACAATTATCTGTCACCGATTATTAGGTATCTAATGGCAAACGAACGTTTTGCCATTGGATTTTCGTTCTCGTCAAAAAATTAATTTATGACCATAAAATATGGATAATTACTGCAAAAAAAAAAAAAAAAAAAAAAAAAAAAA
>JBAJMU010000004.1:12127908-12178514 GCA_037952995.1 Hyposoter didymator | reverse complement strand
AAAAAAAAAACAAATAATGCATATTTACCGGAACACAACGATTTGAAAAACGCTTCGGGTCAAATTGACCCAGGTGTGTACTCGAAAGATTGCATAATTAATTAATTTTGCATAATCACTGCAAGAAAAAACAAATAATGCATATTGACCGGAACACAACGATTTGAAAAACGCTTCGGGTCAAATTGACCCAGGTGTGTACTCGGAAGATTGCATAATTAATTAATTTTGCATTATTACTGCAAAAAAAAAAACAAATAATGCATATTTACCGGAACACAACGATTTGAAAAACGCTTCGGGTCAAATTGACCCAGGTGTGTACTCGAAAGATTGCATAATTAATTAATTTTGCATTATGACTGCAAAAAAAAAACAAATAACGCACATTTACCGGAACACAACGATTTGAAAAACGCTTCGGGTCAAATTGACCCAGGTGTGTACTTCAAGGGTTAATGGTTTTTTCAATAATTTCATTCACGGCGCGCTGCCCCAAATAAGTTCCTCTCAAGAGAGACCCAAACAAAAATGCATATTCACGAGAATACAACGGTTTGAAAAACGCCTCAGGTCAAATTGACCCAGGTGTGTACTCGAAAGATTAATGGTTATTTCAACAATTTCAATCATCACGATAATTAGCATTGTTTCTCTCAAAAAAGACCCAAAGGAAAAATTCATATTTACCAGAATAAAACAATTCGAAATACGCCTCGGGTCAAATCGACCCACAGGTGTCTACCCGAAGGGTTAATGGTTATTTCAACAATATCAATCATCACGCTGCTCCAAATAAGTTTTATTACGATTGTTCCTCTCAAAAGAGACCGCATGGGCCTTTGTCCATGTTTCTATGTTTCATACCCAGTCCTGTTACTATTCATGTTTGCATAACAACATTGTTGTACTTAAACATGGCTGAGTTCACGCATACAACGATTCATGTACGTGGATAACGTCCGGGCGGACTGCTGCTCCTTGTACTCCGCTTGCCATCATTTTGGGCACATATGGAGGCTGCTCCATCGTTCCCACTAAATCCCTGCGGCCAGAACATTGCACTCTCGTATCTCCGTACCACCACCGCCTATGCATGCATATACAATGTATCTCACAGTCTCCATATCCGCCTAATTATAAAGTGCATGCTAAAAAAAAATTCGAAAAATGTTGAAACAGAGCAAAACTTTTATTCGTTCGTGTTTCATTGCATTTATCACCTCAGGCATGAGACTGGATTGCATCGATTTAAAAATTCTGGTTTATCGTGAAATTCAATTCAAAGTAATTGTACGAATGAAATTTCTCTTATTAATTTTCCATAGAAAATTTTTAACTTTTGTATCAAACACAATTTCCCTTCCTTCCACGATCATTTCACCAATGATACGATGTCGCGATTTCGAAAGTTTGGAAACAATTCGCTCCAAAACGTACGGCAAGTCTGCCGAACACAAAATCAGCAAAAAATCAATTTCGATTGCAAGAAAGTTCCGATTCTTTTTCCCTCGAGAACTGAGGCAGTCGGACTTTCTGCGCAATAGAGAAACGAGCGAAATAGCTAAATGGTGATCGCAGCGAATTAGGCCAATCCAAGTCGGAAAGCCCTGTATTCGAGTGGATACCGCAAGAAGGTGTGGACACTAGAAGAGCACGGGTGATCTGGCCATTCTCTAGAAAGAGAAGCAACACAAAAGCGCTTTCATGCCGGGACTCTTGCTCGGAAACTCAGAGTAACATGCTTATATATCCTCACGCTTATACCCAGAGATCAATGGCTTGATCCAAGCAAAAGGGGAATAGAGCAGCTAAAAGATAAATCCTCAGCAATCCCCATCATCGTGCCACCCTGGCCATCATAATCAATGATGCTTTCGTATAAAGTACTCAGCAATACGAAGCGACTGATCAATTCCGACGAGTCCATTTGTGAATGAATCCTTCCCACGATTTTTTCATTCATCCTCAAAACCCCAAATTATAAGAAAATCCGAAAAAAAACGATTTTTTCAAAGTTTCGATTCGAATCTTGATCGGATGATTGAATTTTTATAAATATTGAAGTTTTTTAAAGTAACGATGTGAGTGACGAGGTTACATTGAGCAAACAACGACCCATGGACCAAAATGACGCCCATGTACGGAACACGATGGAGAAAAAGGGTCGCCTCGTTCGGGGCGTATTAACATAAAATATTCAGAGTGCCGGAGCTCTCACGTGGTCGTTGTTCCTTGCATCAGAAACTTTGACATGGGGATGAGCTTTCACATCAGAGCAACACACTCCCTTGTACACTATATTCTCCTCGCAACTCCATTCCCACTTCGTCACTAACGTCGGCGTTTTTGTGAGAAGAAAAAAAAATCGCTACGTCATTTAGTTTCGCAAATTTTCGCTGGAATAAAAATAAAACTTTGACAAACCTAATATCGAATTTATCGGAGGAATCTATGTATGAAAAATGGGGTTCAAGGATCACAAAACATTCTCACTGTACAGAGACGAACAGAAATGCCATGAATTTTTGTTTCTCACACCAACAACTCGACGTTACAACCTGCTCATGTCTTTGTCAACGTTTTACAATATTTGTCGACACAAAGAGCTCTAGAAACATCGAAACACGGTCCACATAATATTCTCTTATTACGATCCCACTTCTACAACACTCGAGGATCCGGTGCTGGTGGTTTGTGCTGCTCGATCGAAAACGAATATGCGCACTAATGCAAACACATATTTATGTCGATATAGACCGAGCAGAGGACCCCCTCAATATCCGGACTACCTAAGCAATAAATAATAACCATACAGCTCGAAGTGATAATGGGAAGCATTCCTGAAAGGTCATCTCAGCTGTCAATTGCATCAGGCTTGTCAAATGCATTAATTAGTCATATCAGTGATGGGTGTGATTAATATGATTGCGTCATAGGACGAGTATCCTTGGAGGAGCCTCTCCACATTGCATTATCATCGAATAAAATTCATCTCAATTTAAAAACCCCTCGAGAAATTCCACAATTCGCCAACTCGAGCTCTCAGGATACAAATTCCGATAATCTGCTATAACAAGAAACTTTTAAGTCCAAACGAGGAGCTTGTCACTCGGGCTGCGGTAACGAAACGAACAACATTGCACAGTGTCAAAATCACTAAATCCGAAAAACCCTTTTACGTGCACGGAGAGAAATTTATATAAAAAATTGTGGCTCTGAAAGATTCAAGCAAATACATGGCAATTTTCCATCTTAAATTGGGCGATGAATGTCAAAATTTCCTCCATTTGCGAGAAAATATAATTTTACACCTTCGAGTACACACCGGGTCAATTTGACCCCCATCTCTAAAGATAAAAAACAAAAAATGCATTTTTACCGAAATACAACGATTTGAAAAACACCTTGGGTCAGATTGACCGAACTGTTAAAATTACTGTCTTTGCTAGAATCATTCAGACACACGACATGGGACCATGCCACTATGTGCTATTTTTTAATATTATTTTATCTCCCTGTCGTATATTTTTTGTAGGAAAACATATTCGTCAGGATTTATAAATCGCCATCCATATTTATGTGCATTGTATACCCGTCCATGTGTATATTTCAGAATTCGGGAAACTCGATGTATATACTAAGCAGTTTTGAATGAAGCCCGCGACTCAGCCGAGGTGACGATGTCGCTATAACCATCTCTGTATACTCCAGAAGGTGGAATTCATTTCCCTAATGGAGGCGAAGGAATATCGTGTCTAACGATCGCGCCACCTAAACATCAACCGCCCTCTTTCCATGATGCGGACCTCATTCCCTCGAATACCCTCCTCCTCGTCCCTCCACCCTCCCATTCACTCTTAACTGCAGAAACCCATCCCTGTCTTCGCCGAGCAACCATATTCTATACTTATACAAATTATTACGCCAACACGGTGTATGTGAGACTCGCCGACGTCGATGATCGTTAAAAATTTATTGGAACTACGAGTTCTCTCATCGCTAAGACATAAATATATAGTTTCCAGCTATATGTGTATACTCGCCACTCGGACTTGGTCTCTCATACTTTTTCGCCAGAATAATTGCCGTCGAAAGAGTTTTTGAATCCACTCCGATAAATATACGGCACAATTTTTATTGTCGCTTGAATTACAAACACGACAAAGTCAATGATGCGCGATAAAGATTGCAGGCAAATCGAATGAACTCGGGGAAAGAAGAAAAATTATTATTTTCCTTTCTCATAGGAGAAGCGTTGGGACGGTGAAATTTTGTTTTTCCAGTTTTCACTGTCAATGTGCTTAAAATAAAATCGTATATAGAAAAAACGTCCGAATGTGCGTGTGTGTATGTTCTGGGACTGTAAAATTCAAACGCTCATAACTCGAGAACGGTTCGAGCTACAGGCCTCCCGTTTCGCACAAAAAATAATCTAAACGAGCTCTTGATTCTCTGAGAATTTTGTCGGAATTGCTATGAAAATACGAATTTCATGGCATTTTGAAATTTCCAAAAAAAATTTGTCATCGTCCAACCTCCGCAAATTTCCGAGGCTACGTAAGAAATTTCGAAAAGCGTCGCCATCCTGTATATTCGAAATGAGAAAAAATTTAACAATTTGCAGAATGGAATTGCTATAAAAATACGAATTTGACGTCATTTTGAAATTGAAATTAACGTTCTATGATTTTTCGAATGTTACGAAAATCTGACTTTATATCAGTCCGTACTTGCTCTTCACTTTGTAGAAAAGTTGTCGAAATTATTTTTTAAAAAATGCTGCAAATTAAAAGTTGCGAATCGCTTCCTCAAGATTGAGCACGATGCTCAAAGGTTCCTCTATCAGAAAGCCAAAATATAAAATATAGTACGTCATGGAAGAAGATTTGATCATCGTGCTGAATCTTGAGGGAGCAATTTGCAACTTTCAATTTGTAGCGCATTTTTTTTACTCTTGTCACTTTAAACAGATGTCAACAAAAAAGTTCCCTCGATACCACTGAGATCGATACATATTCTGAAAATTCTCAAGGACATAATTATAAATAATTATGTCCTGGATATTTATAATTAGATAATTAGTCGCGTAGTCTTGATCCAGGAAGTTTTTCACATTCAAATGTTTCGATTGATTCTTTTTTCAAATATTCCCATAGCTAGTCTTTTTTTTTTCTCGTCCTGATGTCTCGATTAAAAATGTGACAGATAATTTTTAAGTTTTTAAATTTCTGACGTGACGTGCAAAATGTTTGATCGAATATTGAAACTTTTTTGAGGCCCCAATTATTCCTTGGAATTGCCGGACGGAGTGACGACGAGGACGCAGATTTCTTGTCCACGTCCCCAACTAACGAGGTTAACGACAGAAATATTTGAATGTTGGCATGTCAGAAAATGGAGAATTATTAATTTATTTCGGAGTAAAATCCCCGCAGGTGAAAAATGTCGGCGAGAGGAGGCGAAAGTTCCAAGCGGCCAACGATCGATGTTGCGAGATTGTGTAAAAAGTCGAAGGAAAGAGGACGAATGATTCCGGAGCGTGATACGAGCTGCATTTCTCTGGAGTATCGAAGGAGGGCACCCTGTGCAAAACCCTTGTCTCCAAAGATAAGAGGAGCAACGTGTCCTGCAAAACTACCGGAAGTTCCGAGCCCACCGCCACCATGCAGGCACATTATTTATTCTCCTTTTTTCCCCATCCCTTCATTTCATTTCCAAAAAAAAAAAAGCTTATCACCCGAAACTGAATCAATTTTCACTTAATCATTCGAGTGCACACTGCCTATAAGTGCATCTTGGGTCAATCTGACCCAAGGCGTTTATCAAATCGTTGTATTCCATAAATGTGCATTTTTCATTTAAATTTTCTTGTAAAGAAGTTTTTTCTAGTAAATTGTCGGCACAGTATGGCCCTAAATTCATTTATTTACAAAAACGAAAATTAAATACTAAAACTGGGGAAAATTGTTGGGGTCAAAACGACCCAGTGTGCACTCGGGAGGTAAAAAAAAAATCGATTTTTTTCATCCCCCGAAATTCGGAGTTGGTGGGAGTTAGAAAAAAAAAAAAGCTGAAATTTCCCACCCAAATGAGTTCGAATATGAGAGGATGGTACGAAAAAAAAGCATACGATCGAGTCGAGTCGAAAAAAAAAGAAAAAGGAAAGTAGATGAGACACAGATCGCTGGTGTACGTTTATTTTCCATCCTCGTGCTCTCTCTCTCTCGTAAAGTAAACGAGAAAACTTCTCTAGGGCGAATGAGCTAGAGGGTTGGCGGTGGAAAAAAAGACACGGATGCCCGCGTGGTTATGGAGGATGGAATAAGAATAAGGGAGGCGAGGGAAAAACCAGGAGAAAGGGGATCCTAAAGAGTGACTAACAACTCCGTTTGCAGATAACATATATATATATTATACGAGTCTCGAGTGGCGCCATCGTTTCTTGCTTATCCTCATCTTGCCATCAATTGTATACGAGACCCTGTGACGTACACCCAGATCGCTGCTTCCACATATAACAGATTCCGTGTTAACTTGACCTTGACCGTTTTGGATGTGGTCCATTATTTTTTAGCACAGCATCCCTTGAATTATTTCGAAACATTATCTTTCACACGATCCCTCGCCCATCTATACTTTTTCAATAAAACTCGAAAAGAACGCTGCAAATTGCTTCCTCAAAATTTAGCACGATGAATCTTCCTCTATGATGTTCTAAATTTTTTCTTTTGACTTCCTCGTAGAGCAAGTTTTGAGCATCTTACTAGATCTTGAGGAAGTCATTTGCAGTGTTTTCAATTAAAATTTTCCCTCACTTATCCCTTCTTTATTTTTTTTTTCAAAATAATTCCGACAACTTTTCTACAAAAGTTGCAAAAAATAAAGCGGTTGGACGATTTTTAGACGAAAAATTATAAAATGTGAACCGTTCGTCCGATATTTCCCAAATTCTATACCAACCTTCCCACTATGATACTCTATTTATAGAAAAAAAAATATTAACAAATCTTAAAATTTGCTGAGGCTAGAGCGGTGACAGAATTTTATTGGAAATTTCAAAATTCCGTAGAATTCGTATTTTTCTGACAATTCTAACAAAATTCTCAAAGAATGACGAGCTTTCATGGATTAATATCTGTGCGAAACGAGAGCCCTGTAACTCGAACCGTTCTCGAGTTATAAACGTTTGAGTTTCATAGTGCCAGAACATGGACACACAGACGTCCGGACATTTTTTGATTTTTTAGAACATTTCGTTCACATGCACATTGAAAGATGGAAAAAAAAATTCACTGTCATCGATTAAATTTTGGAAACGAATCCGAGCCTCACAGATTGTTAATTTGATGAATTTTTTTTCAATTAAAACGCGCACCATTAGCGTGTTTCAACGTTTTCCCCAATTGAATTGATTTTTTGTTCGAAATGTGGATCTGCTCATCGTTGGCAATCAGTCCGATGAGCTCAGGACAAAGCAACTTTTGACTCGCGTATTGTTAACGTTGTAACGAACGATTCCATCGGGAAATTTCGTTAATTACAATGATTCCCCATACCGTGGTGTGATTGGCACTAATGACCACAATTCGCGATGATGAATTAACGAGAACGGCAGGAAATGACCTCTGGTGCTCGGAAAATGTTTTAGGAGGCAGGCCGACGTTGCGGAAAAACGAAGCAAAAAACTCGTTCGAGGCGGTAGCAAAATTTCTCATCGATCTGTCGAGTGCTCCGACAGAGCGGGCTCTGACGTCAGAGTTCCGTGCGGAGTCGGAATTTCAGACTATGCAAGTGATTCTGATTCTCACGAAAATAGAAAAAAGTGGCCGACTGGACTAAATGGTTTGAAAACGATCAACATCATTATTTTCACTTTTTTTTTTATTATTTCGATATTAATCATGCAATTACGGAATCCAAGAAACATGAGAGCTGACTAGTTTGACCTCTTTCGCGACGCAAACAAATGTCACGCAAATCAGCACCGCGTGTTCGCAATAAATCGAAAAAAACTTTCATTGACGATTTACACGATTCAGAATTCTTGTTTTTTTTTTTTGCATGAAAATGTTCCTCGAAATAAATGACGTCAATTTGTTGCTCAACTCTTGCACCACGACAATGTGGAGCAGTCGGGAAACCCTGCGCTAGCGACGCGAGACGCAATGTCCTCAAATCGAAACTCAAAGAATTATTAAGAGAAATTGAGCCAATACCGGAGAGCTGTTTACTCGAGAGTACGGAATCAAAACCCGAGCCGGAAGTCCTTGCTGAAGTTTTACTGATGTCTGAAGTCGAGGGTATGGGCTTTGCTGACATTCAGCCAGACGACGTATTCGATACCCTGTTTTCGGACATGTCGATCGACCATTCGATAGGTAACTTGTTATGCAAAAACCTCCCGAGGTTTCCATGAATTTTCATTTTTCACGAAATCGCTACAAAATTCTAAGCCCGTTGGGCAATTTTTTCACGTTTTTTTTATTTTTTCGTACTTTAGCAAAAAAAAAACTGCAAACTATCCTTGCTGATTTATTCGGACGTGAAAATTTATTTACCTCGTTGACCTTTAATTTTTATTATTTGCTTCGTCGTTCAGAAATCACGAATGCAGCTCCAGAATCAATGAGTGACGTAGTGGTTCCAGTAAAAACAACGACACACGAAAGTTCCTCGGTCGATATGCCCAACTCGGAAAATATAATTGAGAACGTTCGCGGCGAGGCTCCACCGAATTTGAATGCGTTCAAACAATCGAACGTTTACGAACAATTTTCCCAACACGTGAATGCACTTTTGGGCAGAGCACCGCCCAATCAAGACATTTCAGAGTTCGTTCGATTCTCTTCTTTTTCTCAAAATATCGAAAACATTCGAGAAAAACGTGTATGTGCTTTTCATCGTTTCTCTCTCGTGCACGAGTGTACATTGGGTCAATCTGACCCAAGGCGTTTTTCGAATCGTTGTATTCCATGCATTTTGCATTTTTTTTTTGTCGAGACGTTTTTTGCAGTAATTTATCTATAAATTTAATTTTTAACAAAAAGAAAAATAAATTGCCAAAAAATTCGTTGCCATCGAATGCCACACAATCGGTGACGAAAAATTGTTGGGGTCAAATTGACCCAAGTGTGTACTCGAATGTTTTCTTGAATTATTAGCATTATCTGAGCGATGGCTAATTATTTGCGAAAATCAATCACTAACCAGATCAAACTCGAAATATTGAAATAACGATAACGATCGATATTTTATAATACAGATTATTAGGGGCGAGTAACGTCAGCAGAGCAGGGACTGAAACTCAAGAAGGCGAGGATGGAATGTTATTGGATTATATAATGAAACCTGGTCCCCCATTACGCGTCAACAGAATTCGTTTGAATGGTTCGACAAGCCCAAATTGGTTTCCCGGTTTCAACGTCGTGTCGCCTTTTATTTTTGGATACACAAAAACCACGAATGATCCAGGAGAAGCCCTCAAAGAGGCCTGGAGACTGTGTCATCCTCGGAACTTCGACGACCAATCACGAACCATAGTCAACATTGGATAAACATTGAAATTTCAAATAATCCTCATCCACGATATTGAACGATCGTAAAAAAGCACGAATAATAAAATGTCCCATTCTTATAATCATCGTGGCTTCAACTAATTATGTAATTATTTTTTTCTCAGATCCGTGCTCGAATTAATTAGGTTTCGTGTCTAAAAATATGGAGATTTATTCCTCCGCACGTTTCTCATCGCGTTTCAAGAGTAAAACGAAAAATAATACGAAAAAACAACATTCTGAATAATTCATTAATTGCGAGGCAAAATATGTCGCACTGTGCAAGATGTTTGCGAGTGATACGAATTAATTCGGCTATTTCCAACATACAAAGATTTTAAAAACGGAGGAGAGTGAAAAACAAAGCGTGGCAGACAATAGAGACGAGGAGGGGGTCGAAAATTGACAATTAATCATACGCAGCCTTACGAGTATATCGAAGCAAAGTAAACGAGACTTAAAGATTGATGAAAAAAAAAGCATGGATCCTTTATACGACAGTGGCGACCCTCGTTGAACGAATGCGTCGAAAAAACCACTTTTTCCATTACGCCCTCCCGCCTTCGCCTTTTTTCTTCTTTTTTTCCTTTCCATCCCCCAATAAGTTAGTGAAGTGCGCGTGATGCGAATTTCAAAGTAAAAGCACAGCGAACCGTATTACACGCGATAATATAAGAGGATCAGTTGAGGCGATAAGCGAATTTGTCCGCACGTCAACCTCACAAAAAATTATACTCCCTGCTAAAATGGAACACATTTTCTCTTATAAAATTTATTTGCCACCTTGACTCAAAAATATGAAATAAACCGCGCGATTAAAATCCTGTCTCTTCATCGTCGTCTCAATCGCACGTTTTTTCATGGACAAATGAACGCATTTTTTAAATCTATAAATCCACAACTACGTTTTTTTTTAACCCTTCGAGTGCACGTGAATATTGGGTCAATCTGACCCGAGGCCTTTTTCAAATCATCACTCTCCAATAAACCTGCATTTTTTGTTTATTTTGTAGAAACGTTTTTCGTCGCAAATCGTCCATATTTTATGACCCCAAATTTATTTTTTGACGAAAACGAAAAATAAATCCTTGACGATGCGGTTCACAGTAAACGCGAAATAATCGGTGACAGAAAATCGTCGGGGTCAAAATGACCCAGTGTGTACTCGAAGGATCAATATTTCGAACATTGATTTCGATTTAACGATCTAAATAAATTTCCTGTTCAATCCAATAAATCTCAGAGTCTGGAAATTCTACTTTGGAGTGATCAGCACAACAACAACAATATTAATTGTCGTTATTATTTCGATTATTATTATTACACACGGAGAGGACGTGGGGCGTGTACGTATTTATTATTTCTTACCCAAAGGACCGAGTTAGCAAGAGGAAAAAATCGTGAGAGAGAGAAAAATAAGAAAACTAAGAAAAAGAAGGAGGAGAAGGGTTGGAAATAAATGGAGCGGATCGTTCGTTCGACTTGCCCCTAGAAACAAAACGAGAGTATAGAAAAGGAGAGAATTCGTGAATTTTCTCGGTCGACGAAGCAGAGGTGAGGTTCGAGTTTCTCCGACGGGTATGTACAGCTCCAAGTGGAAATAAACAAGAGGTTGAGCAAACGCAGGGGTGGATTCGAATTGCTGCACGTATAGTATATATAGAGCGAGAAGTCTGGACGAAAGGGCCTCCAATCGAAAATCCAATGTGAGCGAAGCGTGTTGGTGGTTTCGACATTGGTTCAGCCCCGCAATGATTATAAAATCCACAAAAATTAAATAAATAGATGTTTGGGCTTGAAGAATATTTTACGACACGCGACAGAGCGACGCAATTTGGTGCTGCGTCATTTTTTCCCTGACGATGAAGCGAATATAAATTTCACCAGTGTCCACACTAGTAAATAATATTCGAATGAAAGAGTCGAAAATCCAAACCCGCGAGTCGAAAAGACAAAAAACCGATCGCGCTTCATTCAGCAGCCCCAATTTTTTTCACTTTTTTCATCTGATGTTGAAATTTGGTGATGGAATTGTTCTTTTGTCTGGCAAATCGGAAGCAAAGAAAATGCTTGTTTTTTTTACAATTTCATAAATAAGAGGGCTTTGTCCGAGCTCGAATGAGAGACTCGAGGATTACAAAAAAAAATCCCATTTTCACTGGTCTATGATACGAAATTGTAGTGCCCGAGCTACAAGCTGCGCGCGGGGTAGTTCGCTATAGAATATAGCAACCCCTGCACACGTCCACGACACGACACACACACGGACGCGCATACACGCTCGGAAAAGTACGCGAGAGAAAGGAGTATGTGATTCTCTCTCGCGTTGCCGCCACGCCCCGGAGAATCCCGGCAGTAGTGCACAGCGAAAGAGAGAACGAACGAGATGGAAAGCAACGAGCGATGGGTAGGACGAGGCTGAAGCGAGAGGGTAGTCCACGACTAATCGATGTACGTGCTTTCGTCTACAACCAATCAACGTCCTCCGAAACTTTGGGAGAGATTCATCCGGAGAGTTATCGAAGCCCCCTCGCGTTTCTCTCGCACTTTATTTCTATAGGTATATCGACATTTACTTTGTATGTGTGTGTGTGTGTGTGTTGTATGAACGTGTGAGAACAACCCCTATTAGTACATAGGAAATTCCACGTTCGGATAATATACGAGCGTCTCGAGGTCTTTGATTTCAAGATTTCTCACTGAAAAATTTCAATGTTCGTGATTACTCTGAATTTTGCTGAAATTAAGCTGCTCGACTGGGGATTTGGCAATTATGAAATTTTTTCATTTTTACTTATTCTGTTAAATTTTTATCTCCCTCTTGAGATTCGGAACAACGTGCCTAAGTGGGAGAAATGCAATTTATTTGAATTTATTCGTTTCACGTATTTTCACGTATTATTCGCGAAATGCGGAATCTCCCGGAAATTTGTGTTTTTTTTTTGTTGTTTTTACTGATTTTACTAATTTAATGGCCATTGAGCTCGTTTCTATTTGGGTTCGTATTGTTTTCTTCGTATTTGCCGATCCGGGGACCGAGTTGACGGAAAACAAGGCCAGAACGAGCCTCTGCTGTTCCCGAAATATCCTTTCCGAGGTTGTTGTTGGTTGAGCAAAGTACGCCAACAACCAAAACCTTTTAAAATTATACTATGTGTATCTGTGTGCATAAGGAGAAGGAGCAGGAAGAGTTGACCGTGTTAGGGAGAACGAGAATGTCTACAAGGGTCGAAGAGAATGCTGGTAGGTGGTATTTCGGTACAACCGAATCGAATTCGCCAAGGGAAGGGTGTACGGGCTGCTCCAACGTGAACAAGCAATAGCACAACTCGCTGAGAGCCCGTTCTCTACGCTCTCGAACTGACAAATGGTTCTGTTTACAATGGTTTCTCTCCGAGGAGCTTTGTATCCATATATACAGATAGATAATAGATATACACAGGAAGCGGATGAAAGGATAAGAGAAGGAGCAAGATACGGAACCGAACATGATAGTTCTCTCGTCCAGGAAATCCTAGTTAGCAGCTCCTTAATAGGCTGAATGCGGAACAACAAGTTTGCAATTTAAACAAAAAACGTTGAATCTTTCGTTTCAATAAAAATAAAAATGAGCTCCATTCGTCTGATCTGACGGTGATGGAAAAATGTACAAGAGGAAGTGAAAAAAAACCAATTTCTTGGGCATCGGAGATTTTGAAATTTTTTCTATGAATAACTCGATTGAAATGAAAATTGATCAATAATTGTATTTTTTCGTAGAAACTGAAAATTACGACAAGATTCAAATATTTCATTTTCCTATAAATACACGAGTTTCTTTGTTTTTTTTTTTTTTTTTTCATNTTTTTTTAGACTGCAATGAAATAATACGGGACCGAGTTGAAAGGGACGAATTGAAACTCGAGTGGAATGGCATTGAGAGGGATAGGAGGATGGGGGAGATGCAAAAGGATGCGAAATTCGCGTTCCTTGTGGGAGCTTCGACTTGGCAGCTTCTCGAGTTCACATCGAACGCCATAATCAGAGCAGCGATATATGAGGACGAGATGATGGCGGGCAGGAAGGAGGCAATGCATAAAAGGGAGAAGGGCTCGGTGCATCAAGAGACTGAGATTCGAGGCACTGAAACTTTCGCCGCCTGCATTCACCAGTTTCGTAATACTTGCATCTCAGACTCTCGCTAATTGTATTTTCGTTTAATTCATTAACGAAATAATGATTCCGCATGATTTGTTGGTTTGCGCTTCTTTATCATTGTTTTTTTTTTTATAAATCTTTCATTTCGCGTTTTCTCTCTGCAGAGAAAACACGTTGAAACGACCATTTTCCTAATTTTTCTTTCGCCCTTTCGTTTATTTTGAAATTCTTTCATTTAAACTTCATTGGAGCTTTATTTTACGAGATTTTTTTGAATCTATTTTAATATGGAGGTTTCCTCGAGAATTATAGTCCCTGCTCTGGTTCGTTCATCAGTCGCCTGGTTCGCGTATACGTTTCTTATATGTAGAGCAGAACCTTGAAAGGCACTTCTTTTCTCCGCCCTTTTTCCTCCCTCGTCCTGCACCCCCACAAACATCCCTCTCGTTCACTCGCCCCCTCCTCGCTCTCTCGCACTCCTTCTCCTCCTACAAACTCTTGCTACGCTTTGCTCCCATTTTCACGTTCAACCTACTTTTGTCGTTGAAATAGTCGAACGAGCTACGCGCGATGACGTGAAAGATGAAGAAGGAAGTCCGCTCCGCAGGGTGAAGATATAAAGTGGATCCTATAGCCCAGGATGAAATGTATAATGGAACGCTAATGCGTTTCTCATGGCCCAAAGTGCTACGCCAGAGTTTCCCATTTTATGTCAACCAACTAAATTTTCATACGCAAGAATAAAAAACTGAGACACACCGACCGAGACTAAATTCTTCCTTTTATCTCTAAGAAACTCTGCAAAGGCGACTTTCAACATTGTCGAGTGTCATCCATCTTCGAATACTCTGAATCTCAGTTAAATGCGTCGAGAGGCAATAATTCATTAAACGAGAGATGAGAAAATTCGATTGAAAACATTTTTATTCACTGTGCTCGCATTTTTCAACCTTTCCCACTGATCGATCTACTCTATTAAGAGCACCATCCAGCCCTCAATGACCCTGAGCCGATCTTTCATTTTTCTACTTAAAAAAACAAATGTTAACCCTCAGCAGACACACATGGGTCTCGGACGTGCAGCGTATGCAGCGAATGGTGTGAATTCCACGTTTTTTGTATCTAGTATCATTAAAAATAATGATGAAAAAGAATTTTTATCCACTACCCAGTGCGGGTTCTCTTTTTATAGATCCAAAACTACTTTCCTGAATTTTTTTAGATTTTTTCAACGAGACCAAGTACAGTAAATATCCATAGGACGCGCCAGACCCATGTGTGGCTAGGAAGGTGCACTAATCGCAGTCTGTGCACGGAGGGTTATTATTCAATGGAATGGAAACTCGGGCATGATAAAATTGCGTTTTTGCATGTATCCAAATATTTTCCACAACATTTTTTGCCATTTTTTTTTCTTGTTAGAAAATTAAAATAAAAAGTTCAATATTTCGATATATTTGGCGAAATCTCAACATGTTGCCCCTCGAAATAGCGTGGCGGATGGGTTTCAAAACTGGAAAGAGGTTGAGCGCACATTCATCGTCTCGAGGCCTCAGATATTCTGCGCTTTCGACGAAAATCGTTAATACATCGGAATACTTTGGAAATAACTTTCGAGCTAGAAAACTCTGAACGATCTGGTAGGTGTAATATAGTTTCGTGCGGTATCCCAAGTTTCCGGACAAAACCGGAAGATGAGGATTCCTCTTGGGCCACGAAATATCCTGAGAATCACCGAAAATACATTTACCCTCTCGTAAACTTTGCACATAAACATTTAAACATAAATTTTATAACCATTTCCCGATGGAATTTTCACTCAAACTTTTTTCACCAACCAGCAGACTTTGCTTCTTTCCTCGCAGTGAAAAGAAAACGTTGGTGGCTCGCTCTTGGTCGTTACGATTGAGTTGGCGGTCAAATATCAAAATGGTTCAATTTTATCGATCAATGTCCAAATTAGATCGAGACCAGAATTTATAAATAGTTCGAAAAAATAATTATTCACATTCCCGGAAATATTGATGCGCAAAAAGTATGTAAAGTGATAATTCGTATCATCCTATTATCTCGAGAAAAAAAGTGCGTCCAATACGCCTTTTTAACGACAAGGAAATAATATATAAATATATAATCCAAAGAGAGCAGATCTGACTCGGGCCGTTTATCCCGGGAGCGCTGATTGATGGGCAAAGTTGCAGCGACGGTTTTCAACCAAGCAAACCCCCTCGAGCTTTACTTTGGGAGGACAAATGAACGGTCGAATCCCTCGCTTCCTCCCTCTGCTGCTTGTGCCAGAGGCTCTCGGTTTCGTGTATTTTTTTTTTTTTTTTTTTTNTTTTACTCTTCTTCCTCCATTCCTTTTTTTCCCGTCGTTGTCTCTGTGCAACTTCTCACGATCAGAAACGAGCGCGCATCAATCACCCTCTCACTTTCTCACCGACTCTTTCCCTCTTTCGTCCTCCGATTCGAAAGAAAAACGATATCGTTTTTTTGCCCAAAATAATGCGCGATCTATTTTCGCAACGAGAATATTCACACGCGAGGTCGAAGAAATTGAGAGGATGATTCCGTAAGTCTCTGAATTTTCGGTTATTTTTCAAAAAATCAATTTTTTTTTGTGCAACGATGAATTTTACGTGCATCTCGGGAAATGGATGAAATTTTTTCTACACTCTCAATGCATCGTTCGAATATTTTGATGCACCAATAAATTTGCCCAATTTTCCAAATAAACGTCGATTTTCATGGGAAAAAGTCGGAGACCGGTAGAAAAGGCAAAAGAGAAAACTAACCTGTTCTGCTGTTCGTCGACGATCGCAGGTGGTAGGGTTGCTAGACGTCGATCGAGGCAACGGGGTTTTACGCCCCGTATCGGCGCTCACCGGTCCTCGAACCGTTTCGAGGCGGTGACGAGGCTTTCGTTTACCCTTGCACAACGATCTCCTCCGCAACTCGTTATCCCGTCAGTCTCGTGATAACAATTTCCGGTAGTGCTAGTTTCGAATGCTACGGCCCTACCGCACACCGAACCACCCTGCCAGCAGTCTTCGACCGCCGAGTCCTCTTGTCTACGCATGCCACAGATATTCTGAAATTTTACAAACCAAAACAAATTTTGTAGAATAAAATTTATCCATCGAATAATTATTAATAAAATATTCACACTAAGAAAATTAAATGATCAACTGCACGTGGAAAGAATTATTTGCGCAAATTCGACTCGGGGTTGATTTTGAATTTTTGACGAAAATACATTGGCTCGCTGATGCGATCGTTCATTAGCCATTTTGCTCGAATGCAAAATAAAACGGACTTTTCATTGAAGAAATAAAAATAAAAGAAATAAATATTCTTTTGAAATAGCGCGTAGTCGCCGTTCATCATATTTTAATGAAACCGCGTTGATTATAATTTGATATAGTAACTCGTTAGAAAATCTCTTTGTTGGAAACTTTTCCTTCCTCTCTAATGTCGAATACATAAAACCGCGAGTTTTCATCTTACCAGAGACTTTATAAGGGAATTCTTATCCGACACCTGACACTCTTCGTTACTTGGCTAGTAACTACCAAAACTTTAATTATTACCAGGCCCGAGCACAAGCTACTCCGTCGTCTCGCCTGCTGGTTAACTCTCCGCCGTTAAGTCATCCAACGGAGAATGTAACGGCATGCGAGGCTATATCAGTACAAAACATAATTCCCTGAATTTTCAACACCAAAAGGTGATCCAAATTTTTCACGAATCATAATAAAGAACTTGCTGATTAAAACGGGAGTTCGAGGTCAATCATTCTCGCTATCGCTTCGTATTAAGTTTAACCCTTCGAGTACCCACTGGGTCATTTTGACCCCAATGAGTTTCCGTCACCGTTGGGCATTTAATGACAACGAACGTTGTGGTAGGAAATTTTCGTAAAAAAAAAACAACAAAAAATTCATATTTACCGGAATACAACGATTGGAAAAACGCCTTGGGTCAGATTGACCCAAGGCGTCTCGAGGGGTTAAGCTATTCCGGTCAAAATGAAAGAATAATGCGTCGAGAAAAACAACGATTCAACGTCATTACATTTTGAAAAATCTCTCGAAATACAATCGACGAAGTAATGAAATTTCTAGAGTTAATAATCGGGCATAATTGAGACTCCAGCGCTACCCCGAAGAGCCACGAATTCGAGGCTCTCAGGTCGGAAAAATACAGCGACAATTCGAGAAAAGAAACGTCCACGAAAGTCAGCAACTCCGATCTGACTTGACAAGAGAAAATACTTTCCAGTCTCGGGCTTGACTTTTTACCACGAATTTCTAGGATCCGCTGAGGATAAGGCCGAAAGATATAGAAAGGAGGATTTCGTTGTATATATATATATATGTACAGATCTCCGAGATATACTTTAGAGATTACAAGTGGCTGAGGTAATCCGCTTGTGTCTCGGTCCAGCACAAAAAACACCGCGCTTTTGTGGCCATGCATTACGTATATAATAGACAATATAATACCGTCGGATAGTGGGGCACACAGTTGGATACGACGTTTCACTGATCTGGGAAGATGAAAGGTGCGGTGCAGAAAAGCAGCTCGAAATAAAGGGGGATGAAGAGCAATGCCTGCTGATGAAATCGAACGGGTGATGATGAAGAAAACGTCTTTGGGGTTAAGCTTCAGTTTCGATATTATTTCGATCTAACCATAAGAACCTCCTGGATCCTCAGGACGTGAGATTAAGCCCCGAATATTTCGCGTTTCATTAAGGGCATCCCTTGTGGCTCGGTCCTTTTGACAGATTAGAAAAACTAAAACTTCGATGCAAACGAACGTATTTGAGAATCTAAATTTAGAGAAAAAAGAAACCGAATTTTTTTCATCGATTTTTTAAACTTGAGATTATCGTCATTATGAGGAACGTTTGATCATCTTGTTGGTGTTTTATGGCTGTATGGAAGTTTGTCACGTTTGTGACCATCTCACCGACGCCTGATCCCAAAGTTTGGCTGCTTATCCGAGTGTTGTTCAAGAATTAAAAGCTTAACTTTTCAACGGTGTTGGAGCGACCGTGATACTTGAAATCTTTCAACTTTTTCTTATTATTCGTTGGAGAAATATAATAACGAGAATACGGTGCTCCAACGAGGCTCGGCGAGTCAAGAACTCGAATCTTTTGGAATGTAAAAATCACGCTCGCTCGTCAATCCGAGAGTCATTTCACAATATTTATGAATTCTTTGTACGATAAAAATGTTCTCTCACGAGAGCAGGTGCGAAACGAGGCGAATCCGTGCCCGTATCACAATAACTTTATGGAAGAAACGTGTGGGTCGACCTCGAGCCAGCCACCTTAAAATCCGACATTTCACTCGCTCTTTTCTCTGCTCTGTAACTACGTATTTCCTAGTCCCTCAGTCCGTTCATCCAAATCCACATGCACACGTATTTTCTTAGCACAATACCGTGCCTTCCAGTTTTCATCTCGATATTTATTTTACTCGTACTATAAAAGTTCCGTTTCATCATCTGTCGTTGTAATTTTCATTCATTTTTTCATGAATTTCATTCGTAAATTTCCAATTATCATTTTTATCTGCAATTTTATTTCATTTTTTCATGAGTTTTTATTCATCTTTTTTATTTATAATTTTTTTTTCATTTTTTCACGAATTTCATTCATAAATTTTAATTTATTATTTTCATGTGTAATTCGATTTCATTTTTTCATGAATTTCAGTCATAAAAATTCGTTTATCATTCTTATCGGCTATTGTATTTCTTTTTTTCCATGAATTTTCATTCATTTTATTTATAATTTTGTTTAATTATTTTTTACTTATTCATTATTCATTTTTTTTGTATAATTTTATATTTATATCATTGTCATTCGAAAAATTGAAAGAAAAAAGTATTCTCGAATGACCAACCGTGGTTGGTTTTACTGCAAATTTTATGACGTTCGTATTTCTTACGATTTTTTGCAGCAAGTTGTCAGAGCCCCGTTTTTTTTATTCATGAGGAAATGTAATTGCGATGAAAATGTTAACAAGCTATCGGTATGGAATCTTGCTGTTAGTGTTTTCGCATTGACGTAAAAAGCTTGTACTTTCATGGGGAATCCATATTTATGAAATACTCCGAACGAACGTTTGAGCAAACATGCGAATCGACGTTTTGCTTCTACCGATCTTTACAGTCGTGTTGCGTCGACGCGTATATACGACGCGGCGTTTTTTGTGAGTTTTGTGAGAGCAAATTTACTGACATCTTTATACTCGTGTCGCTCGAGTACGTCTCACGCTTTGCATGCATCGAACATTTTATCGTCTCTGACTATCGGTTATCCAAAGATCTTCTTCGATATTACAGAGTTCCCGCAGGAATAAGCCATGCAAAGGAGCAACATGTCCTTACGATCACCGATGCTTTGTCTCGCGCGGTGGTACAATTTTTCTTCCTTTTTTTAGCCTCTGCTAAGTGTAAACATTCAACAAGACTTTTCCAGTCTTTTTGTTCCGCATTTTCATTTGCCAATGCGCAAAAACAACGTGGATTGAGCCAAAGAAATTAGAAAATTCCGAGGGAGAATCGGCGTGGAATTTGGTAAAAAGAAAATGGAAGGCTCTGAGCTTTGCATCACATGATTACAGTCTCGCCCTTGCGTTATATTGATTTTTTTGTCCAGTTACGCTGCTGCCTCTCGCTGTGTATAACTACGCTGCTGGACAATGTCAACTATTTTTCTCCGCGACCCTCATCTACGTTCGGTCGTTGTTGGATCGGACGAAAGAGGGCTGGCCCATGCAGAGCCTGCACCAGCCGTTACGTTTTGCTTCTCTTACAATGTTAAGATCCAAATGGATACTCTGCAAGGAAGGAATTTCCTTTGTGGGTTTTCCTGAACGTTCCCCCAAACCCTGAGAAACCAAATAAATAAAAAAAAAACAGGAGAAAAATTGACGATTAGATTGTTCTTGAAAAGGAAAACATTTTGAAAATATTTTTTGTGATGAAAAATCGATGTCGATCGTGAAAATGATTCAATGCCGAGTTAGAAATTCCCACGGAACTAATTTCATTGTAATTCACGTTTGGCTCGTGTTTTACGACTTTTTTGCTTCCTCTGCTTGTTCCTTCGTACGTGTGTTCTTCGGTCGAGAGAAACAACGTGCTTCGCCGCTGCCTCCAACCCTTGTAAGCCCATATGGAACAGAACACACTGTGCAATTTTAGTAGCCGCCTAAAATCCACGGGATTTACACACAAAAGTCACCGAATAAATTGCCGCTCGTAGCAGCACGAAACGAATGAACGGAGACGAGCATGGCTTTCGAAGAGAGTGCGAGGGCGCCAGAAAAAGAGAACGAAATGGTCCGTTCTCTCGCTAATCGATATTGTCCATGTCGAACTACCGAATGAACGCTCAGTCGCGTTACCATTATTTCAACACCCCGATTTTTCCAGCCACGATATTCATATCCAGCAATATCTTTTAAAAAAGTTATTTTAACCCCATAAATGCCAAATTTCTTTGGGTTCGTTACCATTCGAGTACACACTGGGTCATTTTGACCCCAAAAATTTTCCGTCACCGATTGCTTGGCATTTCATTTTTGTTTTCGTCAAAAAATAAATTCAGGGCCACAAAATCCAGCAACATCTTTAAAAAGTTATTTTAACCCCATAAATGGCAAATTTCTTTGGGTTCGTTACCATTTGAGTACACACTGGGTCATTTTGACCCCAAAAATTTTCCGTCACCGATTGCTTGGCATTTCATTGTTTTTTTCGTCAAAAAATAATTTCAGGGCCACAAAATCCAGCAACATCTTTAAAAAGTTATTTGAACCCCATAAATGTCAAATTTCTTTGGGTCCGTTACCATTCGAGTACACACTGGGTCATTTTGACCCCAAAAATTTTCCGTCACCGATTGCTTGGCATTTCATTTTTGTTTTCGTCAAAAAATAATTTCAGGGCCACAAAATCCAGCAACATCTTTAAAAAGTTATTTTAACCCCATAAATGCCAAATTTCTTTGGGTCCGTTACCATTCGAGTACACACTGGGTCATTTTGACCCCAAAAATGTTCCGTCACCGATTGCTTGGCATTTCATTTTTGTTTTCGTCAAAAAATAATTCCAGGGCCACAAAATCCAGCAACATCTTTAAAAAGTTATTTTAACCCCATAAATGGCAAATTTCTTTGGGTTCGTTACCATTCGAGTACACACTGGGTCATTTTGACCCCAAAAATTTTCCGTCACCGATTGCTTGGCATTTCATTTTCGTTTTCGTCAAAAAATAAATTCAGGGCCACGAAATTTGGATTATTTGTAACAAAAAACTTCTCGCTACAACAAAGAAACAACAAAAAATGCACATTTAGCGGAATACTACGATTTGATAAATACCTTGGGTCAGATTGACCCAAGACGCACTTATAGGTTGAAACCCTTTAAAATCCTTTTTATCATCCATTCATCTTGTGCTCAGCGTTTCGTTACAACCGAACGATCTCTTTACAACGTCGTATCTCATTTCAACGTCACGATTAATTTGAATATTCTGGAGAGAAGATAAAAGCTTGATGCATGGCCACGATAATTTTTCATTCTCAAAAATGAACATACTTTGTTTTTTATTTCTTAATAGAAATCCTTCGTAGAGTGCCATCGATGTTGCTGGACTTTTAGCCACGAAAAATCCCTCCAGCAACGAAATGCTCATATTTTGTTGCAGATCCTCGTCGATAGTTTAATGAATCTTGATTGGTTATTGCTCATTAATCAAGAATTTCATTTCAAAGGAATTTACGCCGGCACAATGACCAATAGGCTGCTGCCAATTATTTCGATACAATGGTTGAGAGTTTTCGAGATTGTTGTATTGTTTCCACTCGGGCAAACCCTGTGTCCCTGGCCACTCAAGACTGCTGGACGTGGATAAGAGAAACATGTGTGTGGCTGTATGCATTGGCTATGGTTGATCATTAATTCACAGCGAGTTTACGAGAGCCATAGGTATATATATTCTCGCTCTTGGCAATATCTCCCGCACCCTTCTCACCTCCTCCATATTAGACCTCACGAGTATCGTCGCCTCTTTCACCGCTACCCTCTCTTCCCAGTCGTGTCTCCTTGTTCCCTGAGACTTTAAAGCTCGTTAGCCAAACTTCAACTATGTCTGTGTGTATACCGACCACGAGAAGTATGGGCAATTCTACTGGAAACTCAAACGGTAAACAGGGTCGTAACGTTGTCGATTTCTATGCGACTACACAATTTTCCAACGAAACTCTCTGTATATTCAAAAATCTGGACTGCAAGACTGTGGCTGCTGTTGATGCGAATCTTTCACACAGACTTTGATTTTTTTTTCAAAATAAATCCCTACGGTGGTTGGGAAGAATTTGGCTAAATTGACGTTCACGACTATCGGTTGATTAACAAAAATAAATGATCAATGATCGACTTTCACAAACATTTGAATTAAGTTGAAAATTAAATTTGAATTGAATAAAAATTCGAATGAATTAAAAATTAAATTTGAATTTAATGAAGATTCAAATAATCAATTTAATTAAAAAAAACTCATTAGAAAAATAAAACAATGTTTTTTTTTGTTTTCCGAAATTGAGCCTTCTCGAAATTGCCCATGTATAGAAAATTTGGCAGAGACAGATAAAGTGTATCCGCTCTATGACACAAATTTTGGGAGTCAAGAGTCTCTCGGAGCTTCCGTCGGTTGCTCTCGGACCTGTGTACATTGGAGAAACAACCGCACGTGGTTAAAACTCCGTTGTATATGTGTCCTCGACTTTCTCCGTCTCTTTCTGCGCTTGCATTCACGTGAGAACTCGTATATATTTGCCCCTTATGCTCTTTCGTCTAATGTACAGTTGACTCTTCGACCTCGGAATATTCGCAAATTCTCTCCTCCAACATTTGCATCCATAGATACGCTCCTTTTAGGCAGAATATAGTTGGCAACAGGATATTGCAAAAGTACATAAAGTTTTGATTAAAGTAAATGTTCCTCCTGGCGTCGAAAAGACGAAAATCCTCGAGTCTCTGCTTTTCGTTAATAAAACGAGAAACCATGTTTATATCAAATTCAGCAACTTGTATTTTTAATGGTAAAAAAATCAAATTTCATCCTCCTAACTCAGTGGCACGTGATCGAAAACATTTTGCGTAGGAAACGTTTCATGAGAATTCAGAAATTCCAATTAAATCCAAAAGTAATGTGACATTCGTTTATTCTCCGAAAAATACCACCCAGTCCGACCATTCATTAAGTTTAGAGTCATCAAATAATTCAATTAATTCGTTCATTGGTCCGTGCGACAAAATCGAGTTACGCAGTAGATGAAATGAAATTTTCAACATTAAAAAGACACAAACAGAATGCAACGACCAGCGGAAAATAAATGTCTATAAAGTTTGCAACGTTGAGATTCAACGAATTTTTTTTTTTTCTTCTATTGACCCTAGAACGGTAACCTGGGGTCAAAAACGACCCCGGGCGACTTTGAATCCTGCGCTCTTTCTCCCTTCATTCTCCCGTTTTATCGTTTTACCGCATTTTTAACTAATTTTTTGACGTCTAGCAAAAATGGCCAGGCTCACGTGATCCTGCATTAAAAAACGAAAGGAATGAGCCCACATTGAAGCCTATTCATCAAATTTTACCAGAGATATGAATTTTTCAAAATTGGCGTCATTTGTGTCCCCGGGTTACCGAAATAGGTAGAAAAACAAAAAGGTTAGTAATTTATTAAATTTTGAAAATCTTGGCAATTTTTCGAGTCGATTGACATTTTGGGTCGTAAGAGAGAATTGTTTCATTGTTCAGACCAAATATTGAATAATAATTATTAACTCTAGCGAAGAAAAGAGGAATTTCGTTGCATTCCAACCAGAGATATGAATTTTGCAAAATTGGCGTCATTTGTGTCCCCGGGTTACCGAAATAGGTAGAAAAAAAATAAAAGCTTAGTAATTTATTAAATTTTGAAAATCTTGGTAATTTTTCGAGTCGATTGACATTTTGGGTCGTAAAAGAGAATTGTTTCATTGTTCAGACCAAATATTGAATAATAATTATTAACTCTAGCGAAGAAAAAGAGGAATTTCGTTGCATTCCAACGATGTAAACTTGAACCTCATAAAAATAAAGCAATTGAGCGGCTGAGCAATATTAAAACTTTTTTCTATTCACGCACTCAGATACAGCCCTGAATACGTGTTTATGGAGTACATAGTTATATATTGCGTATAAAAATGTCTGAGAATGTCTCCGGGTAAAATGGCATCCGCTGGATAAAAGTGGATGCGACTCGAGCGCTCGAAGAAAGCAATCAGGCATTTCATTTGCCAGAAACGAGATGCGAAAATTCCTGTCAGAAGGGAGAAATAAAGAGCTGACTTGTATTCTCTCGCATTTACCCCGGGGAGCAACGATGTGCGAAGAAAAATCCGACTAAGGAAAGATATATAAAATAGAGGGAAATCACGAGGATGCGGAGGCTTGAGAGATGAAGAACGCCAACTCGTTGCGATAATAACGCAAGAAAATCTCAGCAGCCGGTGGGAGCCCAGGAGAGAGCAACGAGAGAGGGAGAGAGAGAGAGAGAGAGGGAGGGAGGGAGTTCATAACAGAACTGCAGACTGAATACTCAGAAGACTGAAAATAAATATATACATAGAAAATTATTGTTAGAGTTGGAAATTGCACGAGGTGAAGAAAAGGCCATGGAACAATGTCAACGTCTTTTCAGGCATTTTCAGCATTAATTAAACCTCTCGCTCAACAATATTTCACAAAGTCCCAAACATGGTTCAATTTTATTTCCAAAAACTCTAAAAAGTATTCTCAAGAATTAATCCGAGTGTTGGCAAAAAATATTTTTCCCCGTGACACTTTTTATAGGATTGAAGCAAAAAAAGAATGTAAAAAGAAAAATAATATTTGCAGATGAAAACGTTTGAAACAGCGTCAAGTACATTTACCGCAGAAATTGAAAAATAGCAACTTATTCGCGAAAACCATTTTTCTATCACAACGACAAGGTCACGAAGTTTTGAAAAATTGTGAAAAACGTGAGCAAAGGGGAAAAATAAAATGATTACATTGATGTAGCAGCTCTCGTATGGTACACAAAAAGAAATGAAAGTCCGAAGAGGATTTTACTTCTGGCAAGTTACACGTACGTGACTCTCTCTCACGTCACGTATATAAAGCTGCTCCAGCGAGCATCCCAATGTGGGCTAAGAACAAAAGCAAAGAGAGAAAAAGAGAGAGAGAGAGCGAGGGAAATACAGAGGAAGAAGGAACGAGAGAGAGAGAGAGAGACGATGAGGGCAGATGGACTTAAATGTGAGAGTGTTGGAAAAAAGATAAAAAGAATGACCGAAGAAGCTAGATTCACAGAAAAAAAAAGAGGAGGGTCTCAACCCTTAAACCTCTCTCTCTCTCTCTGCCCCTGCCTCTCCTCGCACCTCTTCGCACGAAAGCTTTAACCTACATGCTCAACCGTATGGCAAATCATATTCCGTTTGCAAAATGAAAACCGTTTGCGATGCATTCTACAATCTCTTTAAATATCTATATACACATAAAACATATATATCACGTCATACACGTAACCACTAAATCAAAAACACATACGCAAAGCAAGCCGCATCTGAACTGACGTCTCATACCCAAAAACTACGACAAAACAATAATATTTTTCAATTGTTTACAATTTCTAATTAACTGTTCGAATTAAAAGGCACCGAAGCATCTCAGACGAGTAACCATGGAAATCTCAAAAAAGTCTAATGTCAAGCGAGAACAAAAACAATCTAAATAACTATGAAAAATCAACATCAGTGTTTGGCCATCGTTTACTTTCTTAAAATTCCAAATTAATCGTTCCAATTAAAAAGCACCGGAGCATCTCCAACGAGTAAACATGGGAAACCCAATAAAAAACGTTTGATGCACAAAGTCTTCATTTTTGTGCTAGTTATTCCTCCAATAATTCTGCCCCTTTAATTCGTTCACATAATATCGCATAATTCGTTGAATCAACAAAAAAACTTTGATATTTTGTTGAACACGGTAAACTAAATATTTTCGGATGATTTCAAAATGTTCCCGATTTTGGAAACATGTTTCGTTTCAAACGGAACCGTCAGCTAAATTTACGATTTGAAAAACTAAAATTTGCTTCCCGAAGAGATTTTCTAGAATATTTATCGTTGCAATGACAACATTTTTGGGATTGTTCGGAAAAAAAGTTTAACCGCACGTATCCAACGAAATATCGATCTATTCCGACAAAATTTTTTTTTCACTCGAGTGATGAGACTCCCGAAGCGATCACGCGAGTCACTAACAAAATGCCCAGGAGTATTCTAATGGTTCTCCATGCTGGCACGAAATCACGAGGTCCTTACGATTATCGTGGCTGTGCTCGCGATTGCTGTGTATTTTTACATCACCAAATAGCGACGGTTGAAATTGTTGTAATTCGGGTAATACGTAAGTTGAAGCTTCGCCGGTTAAATCATCTGAAATCTCCATCTCGTGGATGCACCATCAGGACGCATACAAATATGCAGTATAAAATGCAATTTACGAGCCTTGCGAATTAAATAATAATAATAATAATAATCTTGGATTAGAGCCAGTACATTCAGGGTCAGGGGTTGGTCGGATTGGCACGATATGCTCAGTGTATATAGGCAAAAGTAAAGCGCTATTTTCGAAGATGAATTACATGACGTTCGAAGGGTACCGCAAAAATCTTTCGACCGACAAGCTCAAATTACTCCAAAACTCGATAAACTGTTTATTCCATGAAATTCTTCACTTTCATCATCCGAAAAAAGAGCAGAGGGTGATTGTCGTAAAAAAAAAAAACATTCGGAAATTCCAATATTTTCTCATTACGGAGAGACACTTGCTGGAAGGCCGAAAATTCCAAGAAAAGGGGAAAAAAATCTTTAAATGATTTTTTGAAGTTTCTAGACTGTGACACTCTCTTAATCTTTCTTTCTCTAAACCCCGAATTATAAGGAAATGCCAAAAGCTCGAATTTTCAAAGTTTCTTGACGATAAAACCCCCTTAAGGTCCAAAAATTGAGCCAGTGATTCTTCCTCAAAATAACTTGCATGCGACACTCTCCAAAAGTTTCACTTGCCACTTTTTTGTCAATGTCAGTTACAGTGGAAAAAGATACAAAATATTGTTTTTTGCTATGGCTTTCTTTTTCTTTTTGATTTATTCCTTCGCGAGTACAATCGTTTGATTGATCGTTACGTTTCGTTAGGATGGTTCGGAAAGTTTTGTAAAGTTTCACGGTATTTCTCGGAGTTTGTGTATATTCATGTAAATAATGATCTGTATAAATAATATATAAGATGTTAAGCGATATAGATATGTATAGCGAGAGGGTACGGTAAAGACGAGCAATGTACGTGCCATGCAAGCGATGTGTGTATTCGCGAGAGGTGAATTTATCATCGTGGACTGGCGGGAAACGGGCCTCCCGGTAGCATGGTAAGTGATTGATGGGCCTGAATGCAATATCGATATCTATTACTACGTTTCTCACACGATGTCATCCGAACCATACCCATATTTGAATCTCTATATACACATGCACCAACTACTGTGTTTNCCTCCCTTGACCCTTCTTTGCCATTTCTCCATCCTCGCACTGTATTATCGATCTGACTATACTTCGTCCTCCAGTATCTTCGAGCCTGATGTGAACCTGCATTCGATCCTCCTCCTCAAAATTTATCCTCCTTTCTCCCTTCTTCCCCATTTTCCTTTCCATATCCTCTGCTTTTTTCGCGCATTTCCCTTCTTCCCCATTTTCCTTTCCATATCCTCTGCTTTTTTCGCGCATTGCAAAACTTCGCCCTCGCGTATATATCATCGGCTTCGTTTTCTGAACTGCATATCTATGGGCGATTCGATCTGTAAACGCCCAAAGTGAACAGCGCAGACCAGATGTTCTTTCGTGATGATTTTTTAATAAGTATCTGGTTACTGCTATAGTCCAAACCCAAATTCCATTTTTTTTCATCAGTTTTGCTTATTTATGGAGGAAGCTATGAGGAGATTTGAAATTTTTTTTGAAATTTTCAAAAAAAGTCAAAAAAAGTTAATTTTTTTTTTTTTATAAATAGAGTATCGTAATGGGAAGGTTGGTATTGAATTTCGGAAATGTCGGCTGAACGCTTTTAATTTTATGATTTTTCGAATTTTACGAATAATCAGAGTTTTTCAAAAAAATCGTCTACCGCTTTATTTTTTCAAATTTTTTAAGATATTGCGAATAAGTCTGTACTTATTCGCAATCCTCTACACTTGCTAGAAAAGTTGTAGAAACTATTTTGAAAACTACGAATTTTGTGACATTTTGTTGTTGTCGATATTTCGTGGGTTTTTGAAAAAACGATGTTGTGATTTCTTGTGGAACGAAAATTGAGATTCTTTGCAAAACGAGATTTTTCGATCATCCACCTCTCAGTGGATTATTTTAATCCGATATTTTAGAAATTCATAAAGGAATATTATGCTGACGAGCTCGAAAAAACGTCGAGGATGAAATTCTACTGATTCGACTTAAAAGCCCTCTATGTGTGCGTTTCACCAAACTCGATTCTCCTGCTACAATTGAAACACCCCACTCCAAGGCCCTTCCCTTTCCTTCATCTCTCTCGCTTTCTCTCTGCCTCTACATCTTTCTGTTTGAACGCTCCTTCGCTCAGGGAAATTGAATACGATGCACGCGGGGATATAAATCAAAACTTATACACGTTGCTCCCTCAATAGCGCACCGAAAATTCATTTTTCCAGATTCCCCTGTATAAATAAATCCACTTAATAATTCAAATCGTGTTACGAATTTTCATGCACGCAGAGCTCCGAAAAGAAAAACAGACAAAATCGTATTAGATTTTCGCTAAATGGTCGTGTTCCTCGCTGACGTCAAGTTGAATAATTTTTTATTGAATTATTGAATTTATTATGTTATTTTTCGTCCAGTCGAAAAACCGAAATAGAAAAACTTTTTTTTTGTATAATCCCAAAAATGTTGTCATTGCAATAATAAGAAATATTCTAGAAAATCTCTTCAGAAAGAAAATTGTTGTCATTCCTATCGTAAATTTTGCTGACCGTTCCATTCGTAACCAAATATTCTGCCAAAATGACGAAAATTTTAAAATTATCAAAAAATATTTCATTTTTCGTATTCAAGTAAAAATTCACGTTTTTCAACTAAATTTCATTTCCAGTAAAAGGATTTCAAATAACGTATTAATTCGGCCCAGGATGGTTAGAAATGTTGAAAAAGTTAAGCCAGTGGCAAGGAGAATTCTTGCAAGTAGAAAAGTCATTGCATGATCAGACTTGTGTATCTCCTTCCAATTCTCATGAATGCAATGCCATTTAATAAAATCTTTTGTTTAATATTATGAATTGTTTTGACAAGAGCTTAGCTGGATGTGTCATACCCAAAGCTTCGAATGCTCTCCATAATTAATCGGTTGACTGAATGAAAACGACGTTTTCCAGTCAAGAATTCATGCCAAATGAATAATGGTTTCCATAGCCACTTTTAATTATTCATAATCATCAATTTTTTCATGAATCTGATGAATTAATATTTCACGTATTGATAATGTCTATTCATCAATAAATTCTGTACCGTTTTGGAAAGCACGTTTCGTAGCAGAAAGTCGTGGAGGGTTATTGGACGATTGCCAGATATTTCCGTCCGATATAATGACGTTGAACATCGCACAATCCATACAAATACGTGAACGTCAAAAATGTTAACTCGTCCCTTTCAACCCCCAAAAAATGTTGTTTTTAATGTCAACTTTTGTCCATTATGTTACATTTTCTTGGAGCTGATTCGAGAAGGGCAAACGATAATGCCAACTTGATCTTTTCATCACTCAACGTGTCGCCAAAGTTCAGCACAGAACCCCTTTTGATACTCTAGTCTGTCTGGCCAATTCGCTGGGACGAAGATTATCATGAAAGAAATATTTCGTATCGAGTGCGAAAATAAAATGCTATTTGCCGAGTCAACTACGATCCTAATTAAGGATGTTGAGTTTGAATGAAATAGAAAATAAAAATAATCGAAATTTTTCTATCATCGAAGCTTTTTCCAGTAGAAATAAAAATTTCAATTAAGCTCGTCGACGAATGAAACAATTTCATTTATTTACGAGCTTTTTTCTCTCGTTCCCTTGGATGGATGTAACGATATGAGACATTTTTCGTTTACTCAACAATCCACTGAGAATATATATTTATATCCATTTTTTTCGACGTCCTTTTATGAGCGCGTTTGAAAAGGGTAGACGTGAGGTTTAATCTCTTTTCTGAGCATTTCTACCCTGCTCTATTATTAATCATCCTTTCGAGACGAAATCACCGACCAGGGAAGTGGAATTATTCGGCCCAAATTTTCGTCCAACGACTATGAATCAGATTGACATTTATTGTATCCATACATCCATGTATATGTTGAAATTTTTGTATAAAATTCAAATTTCAGCAACGGATCTCCATGTTTATTAAAAAAAGGGACAAAATCGAAATTTGCATGGAACGAACAAATTTCAACGTCGAAATTTTCCTCTTTTTTTCTGCTCCCCCAAACATGTGGGGTCGTTAATAATTCCCAAATGAGTTTCGATGGCAGAAAATTTCGTTCTGCGTACCAGAGGTTTGGAAAAAAATTCAAATTGTTGATAAAAAATTAAAAACACACGTTACGAAAAGTAAATTTTTCATTCGAATGAATTTTTTTTGTGTACTCACGGCAATGGTTGAGGTTTTATCAGTCGAGCTGCAAACTCGCACTTTAATCCTTCATGGGGACGACGAGAATCAACGAAAGGGTAAAAAAAAACCAGTCGAAGCACAAAAGACACAATAGAGAGTTGACACTTTGATGGAAGAAAACAAATTGAAAGCGCGCACTTGTCGATAAAAAAAACTTTACGTCGCCATTAACCCGAGACTTTGGGGTAAGCATAAATCACGTGGTTATCAATGAACATTTTGGGCTTTTTTTTCTTGCGAACAAATCTTCATGATTTTTCTTCATTTGAAACTTTTTGGCTTTTCTTTTCAAGGGAATGGTCCGTGGGTTTTGTGGACAGTACGACGGAGCCTTGTGTCTAACATCACTTCCGGTCCCGCCTTCTCGCAGCTCAGTCGTTGAAAGAAAAACGTTGTGTCTCCCAAAACGACAGGAGATCGATCCCAATTAGTGAAAAGAAAAAACGCTCGCGAGCACTGATTAAAAATAAAAATAATCACTGGTTCCACGTGCGAAAAATAATTGCGATAATGCGGCGACGTGTCGCAGCCTCACACACATACACACACGTTAAAACCATTTAATCCTGCTCCATCCTCGATATTTTAAAGTTGTCAAAAAAAAAAGAAAAATTTTCGTTTATCCATCGTTCGTTATTTCTCAATCATCGTCCCTCCGCAATTTCACCATTTTACGATTAATTTCCCAAGCCTTTGTATAAAGTTGCACTGGTCACACAATTCCTCGGGTTTTTTGCCCAAAACGAAACACGAGGTTTCGTGCTTCATAATTGTGAATTTATTCGTTGCTTAATAAACATGCTCCTTCCAATTATATCGAACAAACTTTCACCATCTTTCTTCATATCGTCCCTCTCTCCAATATTATTTTCCTTAATTCCTTTGGATGAGTCGACGAATAACAAAAGTTGACCCCTGCACTGATAATACCGCTGTTACCAAGCACTCGCGTCGAGCGAATTGAAAAGCGAGACGCCGCTTCACAATCCTTCCCTTGCGACAACCAAAACAAAAAGCTTCCAGCAGTTGAGCTTGAAAAAAGTTTATAAAATGATAATCCAGTTGGTTCGTTGAAACAGCTGCTGTGGCGTTTACTGCTCCACGAGTCATCGATATTTCACCTCAGTTTTTCAAGCCCTGCGTAATTCACATCACTCAATCCCATAGAAAACTATTATTCTACAGCGTTTCCTGTTCATTTTTGGTGTCTCTTCGGAATATCTTGACATACGAAGAAGAAAAATAACAGCTGATCAATAGATCATCATCCCGAAGTCACTGGCGATGGAGTGAACACTAGGAAACAAAAAGAAAGCATTCAGACATGCAGGCACACGCTTACAGACCCACGACTCGCACATTAACTCGCTTTTTCATCCCCTAGCTCGACTCTTTCGTAAATTCATCAAGAAAAATCCATCCCCATCGATCTCTACTCCACGCTTCTCCTTTCCCATCCGTAAACTCGATCCTAAGCTTCCAGTAGAAAAATAAATGAAATATTTCGCCTGCTCGAACGTCAGATCGAAATGAAACGCGATTTTTCAACCACTGACCAAATTTTAATTACACGGTTCGAGAAAGCACAAAAATAAACAAACGCAATGATGTTTCGCGTGGAAGGCACAACATACAGGGTGAAATAACCTCGCGCACTCAAAATGGTGGACGCGACACTCCCGTGTGCTTCGAAGCACGGTTTAACGCTATTTTCCACCGTATCGTCACTCGGTATCGCGCGAGTCGAGCTTTTTTTTTCTCTCTCTCTCTCTCTCTCTTTTTCTCTCTCCCACCCACCAATTCACAATATTTTTTTTTCCTTTTCTCAGCTTACTTTGCGCCATAGATTCCAGCGATTAAGGCGAAAAATATCACCGCGCAACCCACCGACACAAACGACATTTTTCTATACGAGAAACTAAAAATTCAAGCCAACGCACAAAAGCAATAAATGAAAACGATGAAATATTCAACATCACCCCGCCTTCTCGTTCTGCTTCTTCTCCCCGCGACAACAACACATTAGCCTCGATCTCGCATGTAGCTATACGCAGACGCTCCCCCGCAACAACAACAAAAAAAAAAGAAACTAAATGAATAATTAAAAAAAAAACAACAAAAACAAAGGAAATTCTTTGACGTATCAGAAAAATCCACCGACGCCACCCCGAAAGCTTCCGATCTGTGCTCAAGAATACAAGGGCAAACCTTACGCGTCAGGCAAATCGTATCCATACGTGCAAGGGGCATAAAACGGAAGGTGGAGGCTCGCGCAAGGCGCCAAAGACTCCGTGCGCCAGGAAAACACAGAAAATGAGAGAAAAAAATATTAAAAAAATAAATAGAAAATATGAAAACGAGAATTTTAGATAAAAAACATACTCGAGTTTTCATCGAATACGCAATTGGATAAAAAAAACACTTTCTATTCCTCTCCATCCCCCAGCCCCATTTTTTCTCCTCTCAACAACAAAAAAGCCTCAAAACACCCTCCTCCATGTCATCACGAGAAAGGGGCCAAGAGAAAGAGAAAGAGAGAGGGTGAGGATTGTTGGCGCGATCGCAGCGGCACCTGACGATCCTGCCTCAAACACGTACAACCGTCATGGCCAAGCTCTATCTCTGTATGACCCTCCGTATACACCTAAATATATATATATATATTCCTCTTACACTTGCAACCCTTAGGCGTCAATATTGTTCACGAAACTCCCTTTTCCCGATCACTCGCAACACTTTCAGAAGCTTCGGACACTCGCCTGATCGGAGCATTGAAATAAAAGAAGCGATAAGGCCAGCCCTACTACGTTTCTCATGATCGAAACATGAGAAAGCTCGCCAAAAGCTCGCGGAGGCTCAACAAATTCACCAACTGCTAAAACCCCACGTCGTTGCTTCTGTTTTTCCTTTTTTTACTCCTTAAAACTCTTGCTTCGTGCATTCCACATTCAACCACTAACTTTCTTGTCCTTTTTCTTTAAATATCTCATTATTATGTTTATTAACTAGACACTCGATTTTCCACCACCGCGAGAAGACGAGACCCCGAAACTCGTCAGGCGACTGCGCGATTCCAACTGAGGACACCCCACCACGTGAACTACCACCAAATTTACGGAGGTTCACGAGGTCGCACGGAAACCAACGAACCACTCGGGGGTGGCTTCGTCCTCCTCGCCATGCGCGTTCCCAATGAATTACCCATACATATATATACCCTCCCTTTGCCTTCCTCACATATTCCTCCATATAGGAAGCTGCACGAGAAAGCTATGAGCTAAGAGGAAAAGTTGAGCGAGGCCGTATATACCGGCCGTACCTACTGGCGCCTGTGCTCAATTCTTTCAGCCACTGCCTCTGCCATATTTATCATCGTATCCGGCGAGATAAACTTTCTTCGATTTTACATCCGATTCTTCAAAATCCTTGACTTTTTTACAGTGAGCATTTTTTTTTTCTGCACTCGACGTCGTTCGAACGATGGGAATTAAAAAATTCGATCCCACGCCGAAAAATGAGTGAAAAAAAAAAAAAACTGGAAGTTGTTTATATCTCTCGATCGAACGAACGAAAAGGCCCGATTCGCAATCAATGACGCACACTTCCCAAATCTCAAAACTCATAAATGACAACTGGGACAATTTTGCAACGTAAAAATCGAAAAATAATGGCAACTCGGGCCATCCCACGAGCTTACGGGGTCCCATGGGCTCTCTCGGTAGTCCCGAATGATTCCTCGATAAATTTTGCCAAATAAACGTATCTACCATTGAAAAAAAAAAAAACAAATTCTCTCTGAAACGTTCGGTTCGTTAGACTTTCAGGAATTCGAGAAAAAATATGCTTCGAACGCTGTAAATCAAGAGGATATGACAAACAATGAAAGAAAGCGAGCAGCAGGAACAAACATCAGCTCGGAAATTAATGATTTATGCTGCCTTTGTTTTATTCTTATCGAAGCAACTAATTTCTTCTCGTTTGTCAATGAATAATAAACTCATGAAGCTCCTTCAACTAATATGTACATATTTAAAAATGAAAATTGGATGTTCATGCACTATCCGAATGATGGGTTGTTGACGTTCCGCTGTTAAATTCTTGTCAATTACGTGACAACGGCAAGCGTGTTGATAACATCAGGCCATGTGCGTTCACGTCAAATGAAATGGAAGCAAAGGCTTTCTCATTTTATAGTCGAATACACGCGGGTTCGTAAATATGCCTATTTTATTAAACGTTATCTTGTATAAATCTCTCGTGTTTGAATAACAACGGGCTTGTCAAACAGGCAGAAGCTTCCTGCGTATTATTTTCCACGATAGTCTCGAAAAAAAATCGAACGTGATTACGAAATTCATCATTTATTTCAGTCACACTTGAGCTCTCGTTATGTGCGACACCGGCGTCAATGCTTGCAGCAACTTAACCATTTTTTTATTTTTCTCTCATGGATCCATGACATAATATTGAAAAATGTTTTTTTCGATCGAGAAATTGCCTTATTGGCCACAGTGGCTCGTGGGGGTTATCGGTAAGTGTGAAAATCTGGCCGAACGAAATTTCTCCTTCAACAATTATCGACGCGTCCCGGTGAAGCATTTTTTTCTCTGGTCTCATGATCCCGGATGGGCTTTTTATGAGAATCTCCGAAAAAAAAAGGTGGACATTTTGTTGCTTAACTAAAAATTTGTAATTTTGTTGAATTTTGGAAAAACACAAAGTTAGTCTCGCTGTTTTGGTGACTGGTTTGGGAAACGGCTGGACTTCGCCATACTTGGCTCAGTTGACTGCACCCGATACCAAGGTCCTCCTCAAACNTTCTCTGGTCTCATGATCCCGGATGGGCTTTTTATGAGAATCTCCGAAAAAAAAACGTGGACATTTTGTTGCTTAACTAAAAATTTGTAATTTTGTTGAATTTTGGAAAAACACAAAGTTAGTCTCGCTGTTTTGGTGACTGGTTTGGGAAACGGCTGGACTTCGCCATACTTGGCTCAGTTGACTGCACCCGATACCAAGGTCCTCCTCAAACTCACAGCCGCAGAGGCATCCTGGGTAGCCTCGCTTCTCAATCTCGGAAGATTCATCGGGTCTGTGAGCGGTGCCATGTTCCAAGGTCAAACATCACGAGTAATAAAACATGTTTTGTACGAATGGTTAACAATGGCAGAGAATTAATCAACCATAGGTTGTATTGGTCGAAAAAAAACAATTTTGTTGGGGACGATACCATTGGCTTTTGGTTGGACATTCGTTATGGTAGCGACGAGCGTCCCTTGGCTGTACGCGGCGCGTTTGTTCCTCGGTACTGCTTCCGGGATCATTTGGTCGGGTCTTTCGCTCTTCATCAGTGAGATCGCTGACCCAAAAATTCGTGGATCATTGGTGAGTTTAATTTTTCTCCCTTTTCACGAGGTTGGACTTTGCATTATCGTCCGAACTGATTTTCAGATATTTTTGAATCTTAACGTTACGGCGATCGGAGCTTTCGTGGGTAACGTGATCGGGCCTTACATGCCGATGGAGCAATTCGCGGGCGTGAGTCTCGTCCTGACAGCGGTGTTCATCGTGCTATTCGCACTTGTTCCGGAGTCCCCGTACCATCACATTTTGAGCGGAAACACAGCAAAGGCCGAAGCCTCGCTTCGATGGTACAATCGTCAGGAGAATGTGAAAGCAGAGATACGAGAATTGCAGGATTTTGTTGGTTTGACAAGCGTCAGCATAACCGATCGATTGGCAGAGTTCAGGAAAGCGATACATCGAAAAAATTTTGCTGTCATGTTTTGTCTGAGTTTATTTCTTTATGGTGCTGGCCACAACACCATGAGCTATTACGCGGAGATCCTCGTGACGAAAAGTCAGATTAATTTGACGGCCAGCACGGTGGTCATGTCCTTGAGCTTTTGCTCGATCGTCGCCGCCGCCACGGCAACAATAATCGTCGACAAAATGAACAGGCGAACGTTACTCGCTGCTTCGAGCATCGGAGCAACCATCGCCATGCTCACCCTTGGCCTTCATTTCCATATTATTTCGTCCGGACTTGCAGCTCACACATACGCCTGGCTCCCTCTTTTTTCTCTCGTTCTTTACAACTTCAGTTTGGCTTGGGGCCTCGTGCCAGTTCCTTGCGCTCTTATCAGCGAAATATTTCCACCCATTATCAAGACAATGGCTTCGATGAGCTTAAGCGCAACTGCAGCTCTCCTATCTTTCGCGACAGCTAAAAGTTTCCAGCCTTTCCTCGATCTCGTTGATGAGAAATTTGTCTTTTGGACATTTTCCATAAGTTCGTTATTATCGGCACTTTTCACTTGGTTTTTCGTTCCGGAAACCAGAGGCAAATCCCTCATTCAGATTCAACGAGATTTCACCGAGAGCAACATCAACGAGACCGAGAAAACGAGCCACAAGCCAGTCAAGAATATTCAGCAAGACGCGTAGTCAATATTGTCTCGTGTTACCCCAAATTCACCAAACAACTCGATTCCCTCGTCAAAACTCAAATTTACGACTCGTCAACGAATAATTAAGAAAAAAAAACCCCCCTAAATATTATTGTATAATTAAAAGCGTGTAATGCGTCGTTACCAATTTTAAGCTCCCTCTGTGAGGAAGCAGCCTCTATATTTATTCACGCGAATCCTTCATCAAACAGAGATCAACGAGTCTCGAGAAATCGTTAGGAAACTTAAAGCTTTCGTCTATAATTTTCTGTGCTACTCGTTACATAGACGTCGATCGATACGAATAATTATTGACCCTAGAACGATGAGCTTATTTNTTTTTTATCTATTCCGGTAACCTGGGGTCATGAATGACCCCAATTTTGAAAAATTCATATCTCCGGTAAAAAGTGACGAAAAGGCTTCAACTTGGTCTCATTCTTTTCGATTTTTAATGCAGGATCACGTGAGCCTGGAGGAATTTCGCTTTGAGTGAAAAAATTAGTCAAAAATGCAGTGAAGCGATAAAAATCGGGAGAACGAAGGGAAGAGAGGGTGCGGGATTTGCCTAGAGTCGTTTTCGACCTCAGGTTACCGTACTAGAGTTAATTTACCTTCCGAGCGAATATATTCAATTTTATAATCGAATTATAATATCTGTATCGATATTGTTATTGTTTTATATGAATTTATTGATATTCGAGTTATCATTACGACGTGAAACAAAATTTCATTGCCCCTCCGATGCAGAAACTATCGATGGAACAAAAAAGAATCTAAAGTTCATGCTCATCGAGATTTTCATCATTTTTTTCTAACCAAACAACGAACNTCGAACGTCGCTTAAGTAGATGGATCTGATTGTCCACCTCCCCAATGTGACTCGAAGATCTCCCTCTTTCCTCGAAATTTGAATTCACGTGTTCCAGGAAAATTTGAACGACCGCGGGTAGCTCACAGGTTACCGTACTAGAGTTAATTTACCTTCCGAGCGAATATATTCAATTTTATAATCGAATTATAATATCTGTATCGATATTGTTATTGTTTTATATGAATTTATTGATATTCGAGTTATCATTACGACGTGAAACAAAATTTCATTGCCCCTCCGATGCAGAAACTATCGATGGAACAAAAAAGAATCTAAAGTTCATGCTCATCGAGATTTTCATCATTTTTTTCTAACCAAACAACGAACGATATTAAAAACTTGAACGTCAAATACATGAAAATGTCAATTTTTAAATTAAACCTCGCAACTACCGTTGGACGAAGTTACCACCAAGTCTTAGGTAAGTACGTCGAAACATTTTCGTAGTTTTTCGATCGATGATAATTCGTTGATACGCCGTTGCGTTCACGAATCTCCATAATCCGATGTATCGAATTTTCATAATTTTCATTGATTTTTTTCGTCGATATTCTCATCTCATAACAATAGAAACGAGGTTATCGTTGAAAAATCATTTACGTACGTGAGTTGTCGAAAACTAGTTCGGGGATCAGCTGCAGTCGGTTCTACGACACTACGACACCATGTCACAGACAAAAATGTCCAACAAACAAAAATTCGGCTAAATATCCTTCGAAATGATGCTATGAAAATATTTACATTTCGAGATTCGTTCCAACTTTTCTGTTGGAACGTTGGCAACAACTCTGCTCTTTTGAAATTCGCTACGAGCTTCAGGCGGGAGTTATCCTTACCAGTCCACACGACACGATGTATTTGCGCGGTCGTCCGCGAAATAATACGCGGAGAAAACGATGTAAACATTGCAGTAAAAAACGATTGATTTTCTTCCAATTCTGCTAACGAGTCGGATAAAAAATGTATCTTTTCGTACAAAAACAACGATTCGACAATGATTGTACAGCGGACAGGATAAATTAACATTTTCCATGTAACTCGAGGCGCACGATGATGATTCGTAGCCAATAATCGCTCGTTAACGATCCAGGAACGCGGGATTATTCGTTAATAAAAAATATGAAACGAACTCGTTTCGAGAGTAAGACGAGAAATGGGAGTTTGGCAGTACCTCAGAGATTCTTCACTGCGAAGAGTGATTCGTCCGACGAGCGTTCGAAAACTGAGAGAGCAGTGACCAACAGCAACAAACTGTCATTCGAAAATTTGAAACTCAATCGTAAATATTTTTTTCCTGCATTCCAGAGCAATTAATTACCAAAATGATTGCAAATTCATGGAAAATTAAACTTTGCCCGCAGGGCCTGTCGTCGAAAAGGGCAAAATTTCAAAGGTTGTGAAAAAAAAAAAATTGAGAGGGACCGTTGACCTAGAAATGATGAAGGAAGAATTGAAACAGTTGGAAGATCCGCCTCTGAGCCAAGAAGAACAACGAATAAGCTCTAAAAAACTTGGCTACTCATTTTTCGACGTTCCCTGCATAGATCTGGCCAAAAAACTTCTCGGTAAAAAGCAAAAAACTCCGCAAAATCAAAATTTCATTTACGCTCACGAAAATATTCATAGAACGTTGCTCACAACAATTGCAGGGAAAATCCTTGTCCGCCGATTAGAAAATGGAACTATTCTAAAAGGACGAATCGTCGAGACGGAGGCTTATGTCGGAGTGCTCGACAAAGCCTCGCAAACTTACCAGGGGAAAGTAACGCCGAGGAACTTACCGATGTACATGCCGCCAGGAACCATTTATGTTTATCTCACCTACGGAATGTACCACTGCTTCAACATATCCAGCGGAGGTGAAAAATTAGACTGAATTTTGAAGCTAATTGTGAGATTGAAAATTCCAAACTGCCGCTTTGGCATCCGGGCCAACGAAAATGACGATAATTCGGAAAAAACGACTCTGAAGGTCGCAGCATTGAGTTTGAACGAAAAACCTTTTTTTCCTATTAATTATTCAATGAATTTCGAAAATCATGGCAATTTTTCATGGTGATTGAGTTTTTGGGTCGCGAGGGAGGATCCTTTTATTGTGGCAACTAAATATTAAATAATAATTATGAGCTCTGCTGCAGAAAAAAGGAATTTCGTTGCATTCCAACGATGCAAACTAAAACATCGAACGAATTGTTCTTTTTTGTGGATCTGGCTGAGAGAAAGCGTCAGAACGATACATTGAAGTTCGCATCCTCGGAATGCAACGAAATTCCATTTTTTTCATGCGTAGAACTCAATATTTCGTCAGGACCATAAAACGATTTTTTTTTTTGGCTCCAGGCACAAATCCGGTACGAAAATTGTCATGGTTTTTCAATTGAACGATCAATCAATAGAAAAACGTATTTTTTGTTGGACCCCAACGTTGCTAACTTCAGGGTCATTCCGTGAGAACGTAATTTTCACGATTTTCTTTCAGAAGAAGAAACTAACTAATCTGTTGCTCAAGTTTTGCACATTTTTCGTTACACGTTTTGGTAAAACGTGATAAAAAATCCACTGAAATGAAACGTTGCAATGATCGAATAGTTTTTTTGTTCCGAGTCGCCCAAAACTGAAAATTCCCTGTCGAGGAAATTCATTCCGTGAGAACGTAATTTTCACGATTTTCTTTCAGAAGAAGGAACTAACTAATCTGTTGCTCAAGTTTTGCACATTTTTCGTTACACGTTTTGGTAAAACGTGATAAAAAATCCACTGAAATGAAACGTTGTAATGATCGAATAGTTTTTTTGTTCCGAGTCGCTCAAAACTGAAAATTCCCTGTCGAGGAAACGTATGGAAAAGTTGAGAGGGAAAAATGGTTTTCCTCGCTTGGAAAACGATTAGCATAAAATCTTGTAAACTTCTATTTTACCATCTGAACTAAATCGCTGCCTCAAAAAGCCTCAAATAATTATCTAAACTTGTGCAAAATGAAAAAGCTATTAAAAAAAATTCTTTTCCGAATGAATTGATTGCGAAAAAACATAGAATCCGATCGTTACGTACTGATCAGAGCTGTGGAAGTGTTGGGAGACACGGAATACGTCGAATTGTTAAGAAATTCCGAATCAAAAATTGGCAAAAGTGTGAAAACAATGATCAGCGATTCAAAAAGAATCGAGCCTCGAGAACTTTGCAACGAAGCCTGGAAAATTTGTACGGCATTTGCGATCGATGTTGACGATTTGAATAAGAAAAAGTTGTGGAATTCTAACTTTGCGTGGCTCGAAGATGACGAATCTTTGGAAAACATAGTCATAGTCGAGGCTCCTGTCGTCGATAATTTTGGCGATAAAAATCCAAGCACGAGACCACTTTCTCGATATTATGTCCTCGGTAACCCTTGCGTTGGAAATCGTAACATCGAGTTCGAACATCAAGAATCCGCGCTCCAGTACGTTCAGAAATTTCATTATTGAATTTTCATTTTCTTCTTCTTGCTAACGGGAGGTTCGCTGTCCCCGAGCTCGTTGGAGCGATCCGTTATTTTCTTTCCCAAAATAATAATCAACGTTGCGAGCCTTAATTACTTGATATTTCCAGGTGAAGGATGTGCCGTTCTGTTGAGAGCCCTCGAGCCTCTGGAGGGTGTGGAAACAATGAGAAACCTCCGAACAGCGCGATTAAAGTCTCACAAAACAGGAGGAGGGAAAAAGCTTCCGAATCACGAGATTTGTAACGGTCCATCAAAACTTTGTATAGCTCTCGAAATCGATAGGAGTAACTGCAAATATTCAATTTGCAATTACAAATCAATGTGGATTGAGAAAGACGAGAATTGCGAGGATTTTAAAATCGTCACATCAACGAGGATCGGAATCGACAGTGCCGGCCCCGAATGGGCCAGCAAACCATTGAGATATTACATTTTTGGTAATACATCGGTCAGCAAAAGAGACAAAAAATCCGAAGGTGAATTCCTGAGTAACGTTTGATCGCGTATCTTCCTCCAAATTAATTCTCAACTTTGAGCTCACCGTTTATCGTCAACGCAACTTATTTATTATGGGCCAGCGACTAAAAATTGATATATATTTTGTATGAAACCATTTGGTACGTATTTTTCGACGTTGAAGTTTGCAACGTTGGAACGCAACGAAATCCAGTTTTTTCTTCACCAGAGTTGACAACTTTTATAAAGTTTTTGAGGCAGAACCGTAAAACGATTCTCTTGCGAGCCGAAAGCCAAACCGGCTCGAAAAATTGTCATGATTTTAAAAATTGAATAAATTATTAATGAAAAGAAATATTTTTCGTCCGATGCCAACGTTGCAAACTTCAGGATCGTCGTATTTTTCAAGTCATGCGATCGTGTAAAAACAAGAGAAAAACAATTGCAATATATTGATGAAAAAAAATAAATGAAAAATTGATTAATTCTCCCTGATTATTAATTATTAATTCAATTTATACAATAATTATCTAATGAGATGATGAAAAAAGTATATTAATTAAATAGTTGATGAATTATTGATTAATAATTAGATTAATATGGAAATCTCAATTATTTCTGACCTTTCGTGAAAATGAAGAAGAAATATCTGTTCGGATCTGCGTTTCTGTCTTTATTAAATTTTTCCTTTCATACAAATATTCCATGTACACGATCCATAAAGAAATTCTTCATTTACAAACACTCTTTCGCATTCGTTTCAAGCCCACTCGGCCATAACTCTTTCGTAATTCTCTTCCTCGATAAACGGTTTGTCGATCGATCTGCAACAGAAAAAACAAAAGCAAATTTAATGATTTAGCTCGCAGCTGAAAATGCGAAATTCGAGAAAACGTCCAACTCGAGAAATAAATATTAGCAAGAAAATTGTGAATGCTGTCGATTTGGCTAGAAAAACAAAAGGAAGAGCCATTGTCGGACACGTACTCGATCATCAGTTCCCCACAGTACAAACACTCGGACGCAACGAGCTCGTCTATATCAGATTTGATCTGTTCCTTGGTCGTGAGCGAAGTCGAACCGCTGAGGTTTGGATCATCCGGTTTTTTCGGGACCGCCATTAGTTGGGACTGCAGCAGAGCCAATTTGTTCTGTTGTTCGTTCGACATCATCGGCGTCAAGGCGGCAACGAGACAGTCGCTGTGGAATTTGTGGCCGCATGGAAACACGTAGAACGGTCTCAGCAGCAATTGGACATCGCAAGCGTTGCAGGTGTCCTTCACGTGAATAAAACTGCATCTCGTACGAAAAGCTTGAATCTCCTTCCTTATGAGCTTAGCAGCTTTCGTCGCCTCTTCCATTTCCTCCTTCAGATCTTGAATGTGTTGATTATACTCCTGAGTAGTGAAAAAAACAAAAAAAAATTTCATTGCGATCGATACAAATTTTTTGCATAAATAATTCGTTTCGAATTTTTTTTACGATCAAATTTCTTTGAGACCTGCAAGGAGTTGCAAATTGCATCTTTGAAGTGATCGATCGTAACAAAGTCCGAGAAAAATGGCAAAATGTCCTCGATCCTGACCAAATCACAGCTTTGCAGAAACTCCATCGCTTGTTGAATATCGTCGCGTTCTCGCACGACGTGCTCAGCTGCAAGAAAGAAAAATCAATCAAATTTATGGATTTTATTAATTTTTATCATTTTTTGTCATTGTTATTTTTTTTCGTTATTATTTCATTTTCCTCATTAGACCGATCTGCTTATTTTTATATTTTTTATTTATTTGGAGATAAATTTTACCAATTTTTAGCCACAATTTTTTCTTGAGTTCGTTGTCATTGTGGGACGGTGTGCCGGCAATTTGTTTAGCCAAGTCTACGTTGACTGTGAGTGCGAGATCAACGGCCGTCGTCCAGAGCCCCAAAAGCGCTGATAATTGCACACAAGCCTCGGTCAAGCCTGCTTCTTGACACAATCTCAAAGCATAGTGCACGTCGTAATGGACCATCGTTATGTCCTGGCCTGAAAATTTTTCCAAACACAAATACAACGTTGAAACCGATTTTATAAAAAAACAAAAAAAAACAAAAATTTCTTTTAAAATTCCGAATGAAAAATGTTAAATTTCGATTGAATGGAATGGAATGATTGAGCGAATGTTTTTCGTAATTGAGACTCACCCTGGGAGCCGATATAACGCATAACTTCGTCCTTTTTGTGGGTCGCGTACAGGGAGAGTAAAAAATTGTGTATCGCTTGTTCGGAGCATCCTTGTTTATAAACGCAAAATTCCAAATATCGTATAACTTCCTTTGCCTATAAATGAAGCGAATGGAAATTCAGTCACATGTCGATAGAAAAATACGTTGTAGAAAAGGATGGAAAAGGTGATAGTCATTGAAACTTTTCTGTACATGTTTCTCGTCGCTGTTGCAAGAAACCAGAGCCGGTAAAAGTCTCGACGGTTGTAAATGTGAGCCTTGCGAAATGACAGCTGCGATAGTGGGCTTTGGTAATTCTTGTAAAAGGACTCCTACGAATTGATAAAACAATTCTTTGTTTCCTTGGCTTTTCAGCACTTCGAGGGCTTCGAGATAATTATTTTTGTAGAGATGTTGACGAACTACTTCTTCGTAGTTTCGATGCATTATCGTCAATTTAATGAGATTTTCTTTGTCTCCGTGACTGGCCATTAAATCATGAATTTTTCGCAAATTTCGTTTTACACATTCCTGCAAAAGAGCGCTCGTCATTTTTAACGTCCTGAATTTTTCGTCTCATTAAATTCTCTGTTTTTTAATTTTTATTATTTTGAACCAAATTTCTGTTACCTCAACTTTTGGTATGCAGAGAAAACTGTCAAATTGCTTTTGCAGCTCCGTATACCGCGGATTGTGAAGATAAGATATTTGGCTGCTTCGCAACGAGCCCAACTGGCTCAGAAAAAGTTCAACCACCCACACGACGATCATCGTCACTTGAGTTTTGTCCTGTGGCTTCAACCCTTCCAATTTTTTTCGTAAAAAAGTTTTTAGCGCCTCGATTTGCGATTCCTGAAGAAATTTCAACGATATCTCTTCGAACGACGAATGAGTGTCCGCGTAGATTATTGCGCTTCTTTCGTATCTTTAATAAAAATCAAATTTTTGTTTTTTTTTTTTTTTTAGTGATATTTTAATGAGTGAAGCATATTGAATGAATTTTCGAGCCAACGAGTAGTCAGAATCAAGTTCGACTCACTCGCAATTTTTGAATAACATCTCAGCCTGTTTGACGAGCACCTGATCAATGTGAGCAGGATTTCCTTTGCAATATTGCTTCGCTAATTCGAACTCCCCCTTCTCCACATACACCTTGGAAAAATACAAAAACACAAATCTATTATTTATTCATCAGTATTATTATTATTATTTACGAAGTTGCCACTCGGTGCACAGAGAAAAAACAAAATGAAAAATTACTATGGCACATAGTTCCCTGGTCCCATGACGCCTCTCTGAAGGATTTTAGCGAAGAGTCTTGTCGTTTTACATTCACATTTTCTTGAAAATAGCGAAAAATTTCGACATTTAAATTTTTTTACTTTCTTGCCCAATTTCGGATGAAAAATTTCAATGTATTTTCTATTTTCTATGTGATTCTCTCCCTTCGTGCAGATAATTGAAACAAAAATTCTAAAAAGCGCTGAAAAAAGGGTGCGAAGTTGTTCGCTTTCGTTTGAATACCGAAAACGATTCTTGTGCTGATGTTGTTGTTGTTGTTAATTGTTAATTATCGAATAATCGTAAAAATTGCATACCTGCCATACATTCCGGTCCTCCTTAGTGACTTTATATTTGAAAACAGCTTTTTCACTGTAGGCCCAAATGGACCCAGTCATTGGATCTTTGGTGATGTTGACTAATTTTCCAAACAGCTGAAAACCAAAAATTTGAGGTGTATTTCAGTGGGAAATTTTTATTTTTATTTTTCAACATTCTAGGTCGTTCCCTTTTTTTCAACTTACATCATTGTAGATATCCTCAAAAATGAGCTCTTGATTCAATAACGAAATTCCTTTGACGTGATCGTTATAGAGCAATAAAACGTGAAATTCTGTGAGAACGAAATTAAGCGGAGCGAGTGGTTTTTGCACGGTGCTTCCGAGCAAACTAGCTTCCGGGCAGGGCAACATTTGTTGATTGACTAAAACGTTTTCAGGGTCGACCTTGTGATCGATCTTGAAAAAAAAAAATGAAAATAAATATTTCTCAGTAAATAATTTCAATCGTTTCTTTTTTATTTCAAAGTTCTAATGTCACATGAGGAAATTCACCTCCGAATACAAAATTCCCGTTTCCGTCAACCATCCAAAAGTTTTCGGCAGACATTTCGGAGTTGAGTAAAAAAACTGCATCTTTGAGTACGTCAAAGAACTTTCCAATTGGTTGAAGCGTTCTGCTGGTTCATAAAATAGAGAATACTTTTAAATTCACATACAAAATCCATATTTCATGAGAATAGGAGGAAGAAAAATGATGCACCTTTCACGTTAAGATATTTGCTGAAAATTTGTTGCAGTAAAGGTTTTTCATTAGGATTCGTGACAGTTCCGATATACTGATAAATTCGTATGAGGGTTGTCACGATTATTACGTATTTGTCGGAATTGGGTAATCTGTGAAACTCTATCCCCGTTATCGGAGGCTTGCTGTTTTCACCAACATCGAAAACCTGGAGAATGAAGTGACGAAAATTCAGTCGTTACCATCAATCTTCCTCACATCCACAAAAACTACGTATTCCAATGATTTTTTGTGCTGAAAGCAGAATCTTTGCTTCTCAGAAATCAAGTGTGGTAGTAAATGATTATTCGACTCACCAATCCGTCTACCTCCTTACTGCCGTAAAGTGGCAAATAATTGGGGAGCTTTTTGTTTTGTGGGGAAAAAATAATGCGTTGAAGGATGAGTATCGCAGTGTTTCGAGTTTCGTAAGCGAATAGTATGTTATAAAAAGCGGAAGAGATTGTTAGAAATTCCCATAAATTCATGTAACGTTCATAAACCTTAAATTTTTTAATCATGCTTTAAATTCCTCAACATTAATTTCACAATGGGACCAAAAAATTTCTCCTCTTCGATCGCTTTTTTCCTTTCTTTTCGTAAATATTTTACACGGAGAAAAAAATAATCGGAAATTACAGTGGCACATAGTCCTCCGGTGGCATGTCGACCGTCTAAACAATTTGAACAAACAAAATAGTAATTTTTCATATTCTCTTGATATTTTTCCCCCAATTTCGGATAAAAAATTGCTATGGGAAAAATATGGGAGAACTATTTGTTGTCATAGCAATAATAAATATAATTTTCTCTCCGTGTAATTTATGTTTCACGCAAATATGAAGGGGAGATTTTTTCAATGCGACCCATCGACCTTCCTCATGGGAGTTAAAATATTCATAATTAATGAAAAAACCTGTTTCCAATACTGCTCGAGACTCGTGTTGAATATTTTGTCCCCATCGAGTCCGATCTCTGTCTCGAAAATTAATCCCCTCGACGTTCCGAGTAAAATTGGTGCGGAAACGGTCTCTGATGTATTTGCAAAGTTCCAGCCGACAGCAGTGATTTTATGGCCTCGAAATTTGCCAGCCTGTAAATAAATCCAAATAGAAACTATCGATCCGATGGTTCACCTCCAAGAAGGAAAAAATAGAGAGTCTAACAGCTTGCAATTACTTGTTTTAATTTCGTAGTTTTTCGGTGCAAATAGAACAAATCGGCAGGTGGATTTTCACCGTTTCGAGGCAAAAGAGCAATCAGCAAATGATTTCCCAACGGATCAAGAAATAAATCGGACATTTTCATGCCCGTTGTGTACTTCGTAATGTCTATTTCTGCAATCAGACATAAGAATCTATACATAGGCACGCCATTTTCCACCAACAGTCTTGTTTTTTATCAAAATAAATATAGAAAATAATTTTATTCATTATTTTGATAATTAATCCACGTGTTGCATTTTTTTGGTGAGAAAATCTAGTTTGACAATCGCAACAAAGACTTTCCCATGATCGTTGAAAAATTCTGTATGAAAATTGTATATCCTGCTACAACAAAAGTAAGAAGCAGTTATTTACCTTCTGGTTTGTCAGGATTTTTCATGTCGATCCTTAAAATGATATTATTGGCCATAGCAATGACGATAAAGTTGCTGCTGACCGCCAAATGACAAATTCTATCGCTGGGTGCAAAATTGACTTGCTGCTTTCTAAAAATTGGTCCATCTTCCTGTAGTTTCATTTGAATGAAGCCTGCGGTACTCTGCAAAATATTGAATCGTTTCTTCGATGATCTTTGCATCAATTACGCAATAACATTTTTTGTAAAATTTTTTTAATTATGGAAAATGGTATTTTTCTCCATTCAGAATTTTCAGAACTCAAAAAATTGGTTGTAAGAAGAATATCGATTTTTTATAAACATTCATTTTCAACTAGCAAATTTGAATTTTGATTACGTTTCCAATTTCTGGATGATTTTTCTAATTTTAAAAAGTGAAATTTTTCTCAACCCAGAAATTTGAGAAAATATTGTTGAACTCAAATATACTGGACAGAACGTTGGAAAATGAATATTGATTTGTCATGCGTATTTATTTTGCACTATGAGATTTGAATTTTGATTATATTTGCGGCTGCAGTACGAACGGGGACTCACAATGTCTGGACGCATGGGAGCAGTGGACGTTTGTTTCAAACGTTGAGACGCCCGTTCATATTGATCGAACATGGAGGTCATCTTGACAATATTTTCACTGATTTGCTGTCAAATAAAAAAGTAAATGTTACTCGCGCGTGCATGCAGAAATCTTTGTGACAATTGGCAGATTTTCGAGTATTATTTGAGAGAGCGAGTCTCGAACGGTGGAAAAGCTTTTTACCGTTGTTCATATTATGTGGACGATGCGATATTGTTACGATCTTTGAATGACAATGAGATCGTGACAAGTGGAGAAAAACCCACAATGATCGAGTCTGTTTTTTTTCCAGTTTAGATGTTTGACACTTATCCTAACCTTAAAAGTCGTACCGATCGACGATGCAGAGCTAGAGTGGTGACACTAATAAATCGCCTCCAATTAATGGTTATACGAAGAACACGAGTCGTTACTTTTCAGAGAATCCTACTGGCGGACTTTATCATAATGCATCGTCGCACTTGAAAAATTTACATTTTCCAAGGGTCTTTGCTGTGACACACAACTGACACTTTGTTGTAATGGATTTACTACAGAGACTACGGATAAGCATGTAAGACCGTGAGATAAGCGAAACAGCTAGATTGTCGACATACGGTGTATGGCGGAGAGGATGACGATTGACGACCTAACTTAACTGACCATGATGCGACGCTCTAGTGTCGTCTCCAGTGTTGCCAGAAGAAAATTTGGTAACGTACTAGACAGTAGCGCCAGAACGTACCGAAAGCGGGATTTTCGTACTAAATTCAGCGGGAAGATCAAATTAAAGTAAATGCATCCGAAATGTATATTCGAGTTCACATTATGTTTATTTGCAACCTCTTACACTTTGAATATTATAAACGTCGCAGATATTTTCGTTTTAATTATATATTTTTCTGTGATCTTTGGTATTTTGACAAATTTGATCCAGCAACATATTTTTTTATTGTTAATATCACAGATATTTTCATTCGACTTTCACATATTATTTTAGATAATAGATATTAGTGTGCTTTGTTACTTTTACTGTAATTATCACATTTTTCAAAGCACAC